>CAUYRH010009220.1:0-17144 GCA_963574655.1 Perodicticus potto
GATGGCCTTGACTGGATAGTTGAGCGCTGTGACCTGCCAGAAATGCATGTGGGCATCTTTGAAAATATGGGTGCTTACACTGTAGCTGCTGCTTCTACTTTCAATAGATTCCAGAGGCCGACAATCTACTATATGATGTCAGGACTGACGTGGCAACTTGTGCAGCAAATCCAGAACCCCGACTACCTACCCGAAGTAGAAGAGCAAGATGTTGGCACTCTGCCTGTGTCTTTTGCTTGGGAAAGTGGAATGAAACATCAGCTAGCAACTTGGCTTCAGCTAGTAATAATGTGTAGATATCATTCTGTAGCTGTTAACTGCGAGTTTAGCTTGAATTAAGGGATTTGGGGGGACCATTTAACTTAATTATTGCTAGTTTTGGAATGTCTTTGTAAGAGTAGGGTAGGCACAGATGCAGCAATATGTAAGATTAGGAGATGGGGTCACACTTATCTGTGTTCCTATGGAAAGTATTTGAATATTTGTTTTATATGGATTTTTATTCACTTTTCAGACATGCTATGAAAGAGCACCCCTCTGCTTCTCAGCAAGCATTTGTAGCTTGTACAGTGGCAGAATGGGCCAAAAGCTTAGTTGTGACCTGTTTTAAGAATAAAGTGTCTTGAAATAAAAAAAAAAGAGAGAGAGAAAATGAGGATATAATTTACCAAATGGAACTGGCTAAACTGCAGAATTGTGACTCTCTGAAAGACGCACTCAAGTCAAGCAGCCTTCCTAATTTCTATGCATCTCTCCCCTCTGAGACATATCCTAATCTCAGGAACCATGCACTCAAAATGGCAACCATTTTTGGTAGCACTTATGTCTGTGAACAGACTTTTTCTTTTTCCAGAATGAAACATCTGAAATCTCCAACCGAATCTAGACTACTGATGCACACTTGCATCACTTGTTACGACTAGCAGTGACAAATATGGAACCGGACATTGACCATCTCATTAGCCAAGAGCAGGCCGGCCCATAGTTCCCATTGAAATATTGGTAAGTTTGTTGATTTAACTTTATTTGTTCTTCATTTTAAATATCGTATTTGTTCCTGTTTTATTTTTTTACTTCAAAATAAGATATGTGCATAAGAATTTGTTCATAGTTTCTTTTTTTAAACTATAGTCCAGCCCGCCAACAGTCTGAGGGACACTGAACTGGCCCCCTGTTTAAAAAGTTTGAGGACCCCTGTTTTAGACCCACAGTCAAGGCATCCTGTGCAAATTTGGGGTTTCTCACCTAGGAAGTGCTTTCCAATAATGTGAAAGAAATGTTTCTTTTTTTGTTTCCTCTATAAATTTTCCCACCTTGTGGGCTATTATTAAATAGTAGCGACATATTCACATATAAATATGGTGAATGTGCTCCTGTACAGGGAGGGGCTTAGCAGTGTGGGATGAGTTCCTGATGGTACTGAGACAGAGAGAGAAAAAAGCCAGAAAGAAAATTCAGTTTACAATGTGTGCCAGATTTGTAGATCTCCAGATCTCCTTCAGCCCTGTTAATGGCTGCAGAGTATTCCACCATAGAGATAAACTTTATTCTATTAGTTCTGTATTCGGGGCTTTTAGATTATTTCCAGGCTTGTGTTATGTTGCACAATGATACAGTAATTGAGGGTATTGGTATATCATTGACATATGGAGCAATTAACATCCCTTCCATACTAATGTATGGAAGTAATTAGCATCCCTAACATGCATTAGGCACTCTGGCCACTAGGATGTCCCCAGAATTGTGGGCTCTACATGTCAGAACTGCAAGGATAGAGATCTGACTCCTCCCTTCTGTGTGTTTGGGCCTCGAGTCCCAGAGCTACAAAGTGCTTCCTAAGCTTACACAGCTGGTCCTCAGCACAGCTGCCCTAGAAGCCGGTTCTTGTGATTTTCACAGGTGTGGTTGTTCCCGAGTCATGTAGACACGGTGATTTGATGTGTGAGTGTGAATGTGTGAGGGGTAGGAGGAGGTTGGTTTTCCAAGGAAAAGGGAGAGGCTCTCCTATGTGTTTATTTCCGTTCTATGGTGACATTAGAACCCAGCAGGAGTGATGCCCAAGGATCCTGCATTCCTTCACATTCCTGAGGGCCTCTGCTTGGAATGTCCTGGTGACCCCTCCCTGCTCTGCCTCACATGAACACCCAGCTCTCCTGACAGTCAGGTCCTCCCTCTCTCGAAAGTCTCCAGACAAGCCCTTCCAGTGTTCACTACTTCTAAGGAGCTTTTGTGTTCTGACTTGAAGTGTTGGTAGATTTTATGTCTGACCTCTCTTCTCAACATGCTTCGAGGAACCTGTAAGCCACACTCAAAAAGTACAGTGAGTGAGGTCTGATGAAGCAAGACCCATGAGCGTCACAGGAAGTGACTGCAGGCTTGTCTGCTGCCTCTGGTCTTCTGACGGTCCCCTGAGGCACTGAGTCAGGCCCTGCAGCAGGAGGCTCCAGGAAGGGCCTGAGTGGAAATAGTCCCACTTATGCTCCCTCTCTCCTTCCTATTCTTTATGTTCAGCTTAAGATGAGGCTCATGTCCATCCCAGAACTTGCAGGCTTTGGCTCCCAGATTGTTTTTGCTATGCCATCAAGGGAGTGCAGCATGAGAGGAAATCTTGGGCTATTTCTAGCACCATCTGCTGGGAAGTCTAGAATCTCCACTTTTGCTGCTCTCAATTACAGATCAAAACATGAGGAAACAGAGTAAGATGAGAGACTTAGGAGAGACGTGTGAAAGAACTTCATGGGGGTCCTGGTACCTACAGGCATCAGCACCCTCTATATTTTTGGAACTCTACCCAGAGAGCCTTAAGAATGGCATAGGATGACCTGTATCATCTAGTTTAGATGCGATTCTGTTCTAAAGTAGAGGGATGTATTAGATCTGTGTTTTTCAAAACGTGGCATGGTAAGCATCCAAAAAATAGGATATAAAATTTAAAATGATCTGTAAATCAATGCTGCTTATTTTAATATTAAATATTCTAATTTTAATTAATCAAATTAATATCCTAATTTTAATGTGTATTAGGTAAAAGTATAACTAGCACATTTAAGCTTCTCATTTTCTGGCTATTATTGCCTAGGATGGGGCTAGATAAAAGTGAATCAAAATACAGTTGATTTAAGAAAATATATTAAGTGAATCAGGATTATGGGTATGATACAGAAATGGCAAAAATCACAGAGGTGGGACGCAGAGGACAGAAGCTGGGCAAACATTAGATTCAGTGACAGAGCTCCCATCCTGGTTTCTCACTCTGTGACCTTTGTAAGGGCTTCAGTATCATTTAGATCTTGAAGGTCTCCTTCTTTCACCCCCTGACAGTGTTTAAGCCATGGTGACAGGAGAGATTTCGCCTGGCTAATGTGATTTTCAGGTATTTGGTGAGGAGGCCTCTAGGCCTGGCCTGGGTAATGAAGAGTTCTTCTCCCTGGCAGCAGAGGCAGCTCATCATCTGCCGGGAGGCTCGGGATACACGGCCACTGATGAAGATAGAACGGGCAGGCCTGCGCGTTATTAATGCCAGCCAAGATCTGTGAGCATCTGCCAGGGAAACAGTGACATGCCCTTCACTTAAGCCCAAGAGGACAATGAAAGCTACTGTGCAGCTTGGATGTGAGCCAGCATCAGGGCCTATTGTCAGAGTAAAGAAATTCATTAAGAAGCTCTCATACACAGCAAGGGCTGGAGAGGGGAGAAAAGGAGCAGTGGGTGCTGATCTAGAGATAGCAAATTAGAACTTTGTTCCCTGGCTCCAGGAATGACAAAGTCTCTCCTTCTTGAGAAGATTTATGACAGAGATCTTGTGAAAGCCTATGATCACCTAGCCACATGTATACCACACACTAACTGTCACCAACCCATGGGCCCATTTGCCTCCTATAGTGAGAAGAAAGGGCTGTCACATCAACTCTAGGTAGATGGTTGAATTCTACACTTGATCTTAGCCAAAAGGCTGAGAAGTGATGGTAGATGGTAGAATTCTGAAGGATGTGCTGCCAGTAGACAATGAAGGAGTCTCAAGTTCAAGGACAGTAAAATGATAGTGTCAGATATAGACATTTGTAAGGTACCTAGTACAAGTTCGCAAACTTAAGGGGGCAAAGCAGGTAACACAACTTGAAGTGCACCATAAGTACCAGCAATGGGAAGTGCTGAGGACCATGCTGGCCTTCAGGGCCCAGAACCCCACTTACAGAGAGAGTGGTGACTCAGCACCAGCTGGTCATTTGGGTGAGGGAATCCAGGCTCTCCTCTCCAGGCCTCCTGAGGTTTGAAGAGAAGCTTGACTTGGATATTTAAAAAATAGATATGATGTCCCAATTTCAAAACATTTAACTTATAATTTTAAGAAAATATTTGAAAATATTAAAAGAAGGAAAGAAAAAAGACTGATCAAATAAAACATGCCATGGACTGGATTTGGCCTGTGGGCCTCTGGGATCCCTTACAGATGTCTTTGTACAAATCCCCAGGATTTGTAAATATGCTTCTACTTTACATGACAAAAGAGAATAAAGGTTACAGATGAATTAAGTTGCTAATCAGCTGACCCTGTGATGGGGAGAAGAGCCTGGATGACACAGGTGGGCCCAGTGTAGTCACAAGGTCCTTAAAAGTGGAGGAGGGCAGCAGAGGAGTGAGAGCCAAGGTGATTTGATGTGAGGAGGGCACAGTGCAGCATTTCTGACTTTGAGGATGGATGGGGCCATGAGCCAAGGAAGGCAAAAGGCCTCTAGGAGCTAGAAAGGGCCGGGAAACTGACTCCTCCTATAGCCTCCAGAAGGGAAGCAGCCCTGCTGACGCCTTGGTCTAGCCCAGGAAGACCTATTTTGGACTTCTCAGCTATGAAACTGTGAGATGATAAGTTTTCATTGTTTAAGACACTAAATTTGTGCTAATTTGTTACAGCAGCAATTGTGAACTAATATGGCCTCTATTTTCAAACTCTATAGATTGCAAGGGAAATTAAGTACAGTGCGAGCAGAGGAATGCTGTAAAACTCTCATTGCCCTTCCTAATAAAGGCGGGCAAGTTGAAAAAATAAGTACTAGGCTTGGCTACTTAAATTCCTCAGCGACCATTCTGATAAAAATACATGCCAGGTTAAGCAGATGCAACTGAGCTTTTAATTCTGAGACACACAGCCCTGTCCTGGGACTATTTTGGAGCAATGGTCCAGGGGATCCCTAAATCAGTAGTACCCAGTTTTCAGTGGTAGAAACCCTTAGTGTTCCTCTCTGTATGTGGGATCTATTGTATTTCTCAGGCTCCCTTATGGCTGGGTTAGGGCCACATGGCCAATAGGATGAAGAGCAAAGTGACATAAGCTACTTCCAAGCCAGGTTCTTTAATAATCCCATGTGATCTCCAGTTTCTCTCTCTTTCCCCACCACACTGACCCAGGAGACCTGTTCTGGATGACTTAGCCATAAGGTGGAAGAGGGCTGTCTCACTTATGTCGTGAAGAAGAAATACATTTTTGTCGTACCACTGAGAGTTTAGGATTGCCTGTGACAACATTATGTATTGGTCAGTTACTAAGACTAAAAAATAGACAAAACAAGATGGGAGAGTGGATATGGAGAGACATGTTGGGACAGAGGTAAGCAGTGGTTTACAGTAGGACCATGTTTTTCCTAGGGTGGTCTGTGAACCACCGATGAGAACTGGGCCTATGTAGATAACAAGCAGAACAACACTTAGCATTGTTCACGGCCGCGTGTTTATTGACTATGTATTAGAAAGAAATTTATCCAGCCACGTATGTCCACTCTGCAATTTCACAAATATTTGTTGCTTCGGAAGTCAATTGGAAGTAGATGTAAAGAAAAAATTAAATAAAAATATAAAGTAGGGTCAGGCATGGTGGCTCATGCCTGTAATTCTAGCACTCTGGGAGGCTGAGGTGAGTAGATTGTTTGAGCTCAGGAGTTTGGGACCAGTCTGAGAAAGAATGAGAACTCGTCTCTACTAAAAACAGAAATATATATGATATCATATATATATATATATGATATTATATATATATACACACATATACCCATACGTGTATATATATATATAAACAAGTATATGTGTGTGTATATACATATATAGTATATGTATATATGTGTGTATGTGTATATAGTGTGTATATAGGTATGAAAGAAAAATCTGAAGGTAGCATTTGAATAACTGAAATTTGGGGACTATGGCAGTCAGCATAGGAAAAAAGGGTGGCTTGGAGTATATCTTTGAAAAGAATGGATAGCCAGTATGGGAAAGTCACATTTTTTAGCTCTAAAATTCTAGAACTTGAGGGATTCCTAAAATTACCAGCTCCTTGTTGCCCTTATCATGATGTGCAACTTCTTCTGTGTGACATTCATGACATTCTGGATGTCTAGACACCAACAGTAACTGAACTTGCTAGTTTAATTTCTATTGACCTCTGTACAGGGTTCCACTACTGAGTTCCACCCAACTTGTAAGGCTCAGCTCACATCCCATTTCCTAAATAATGATCTCACACTCTTTAAAAGTCTTAGATAGATCTACCAATTCCTAATAACAGCCAGTCTTTAAGTAGAGTTATTTATATAAGCATCTTACCTTCTCCTTTAAATTCTAAGCTCCTGAACAAGACTGTATCTTACTCTTACAATATTTTGTGAAATCTTTTATCCTTCCAGGTAATTTTCAATCATATACAATCAACATACCTGTTGTTACTTTTTGTTGTTAAACATCTGTTTCTCATGCTTCAGAGCTTTTCAAAGCACAAGCAACAATTGCTAGGTATAGCAGAATTGAGCTCCCCTATGACATGAGAGTAATTTATTGAGCTTTCTGTCTGAAGAAACTTCTAGGCTTTAATGAAGATGGCTTTTGGGAATGTCATGAAGTTTTCTATTACCTGGTTTATTAAAATGGTCATGTTGGTAAAGTGTTTTTAGGCAAGCTGTTAAAATAATGGTTGCTACTTAAACAAATAGACCTCCAGGATAAATAATAGAATTTTATTTTAAAAATATCTTTATTTTACTTTTCACATATAATAGTTCAGGGAAGTCAGCTTTCCTCCATGTGGTTATCCAGGGCTCTTTCCATCTCATGGCTCAGCTACTCTCTTAAGGCTTATATATATCCAGCTGGGAGAAGGTGAAATAGAGTATCAACTGGGTGCAAAGTTACACCCTCATGCAGTGTCACATCCCCAGCTACCTGGGAAGCTAAGAGAGAAGGGTCACTTCAGCCCAAAAGTTCAAGGCAAAAGTGAGCTACGATTGTGCCACTACACTCTGACCTGGGTGACAAAGACAGACCCTGTCTCTTTAAAACAAAAAACAAAACTGACCATGTGATTCCAGCTTATAGTCCATGGATGAAAACTAGTCACAGGGCCACATCTAGATGTTACGTAATGGAAAATGTAACCACTGGGTGTTTTCCATCACAATTCTTTTTCCTCTTTTTTCATCACAATTCTTAATTATGAACTAGGGAGCCTGAATTCTGGCGCACAGTGAGGGCCAGCCTACCCTGAAACCAGTCTTTCAAGTTTACCCATCACTACATTTGACTTACAAAGAAATGTGCAGGAGTTTGGGAGTGGGGGAGAAAGGAGCGACAGAAGAAAACACAGTGGAATAAGATGACCTGAGAAATATACGAAACATAAACAAAGCCCATCTGGGCCTTTCAATTACTCTCTCAATCTTTTTAGGAGATGAAGAAAAAGTATAGCACAGGCACATGTACTAGAGCCCAGGGATGCTGTGTTCTGGAAGGAAGACGCGAGGGCGGAATGTGGCCCCTCTAATCGGTGTGTCTCCATGAAGAGGTGTGTTTCCAAGAAGAGTTGTGTTGGGATTTCCAGGCACTTCCATTTGAACTGCTGAGCTCTCAGGTAGACTACTATATATTTCTTCATTGCATTTTTCACCTGATCTCTTATTTGAACTTTGTCAATTTGGTACATATATCATAGGGAATATTACCATTTAACATATTAGAAAAGAGAGGTATGGAAATGAGCCAACCCCTCACCTGAGTGTCTGAGTTGAGACAGACCCTAAGTCTTCTGACTTTGTATTTGTGGCCCCTCCCATTACAAAGTTGCCTCCTTTCTGGGAAACAGTTGATGTTCCAGGTTCTCCTTTCTATGAGCTTTTGCGAGCTTTTGTGCTCTCAATGATCAGTTCCCTAATTTCAATCAAAACTTGCTCTTACTCCCTCGGTTGTGCTCATTCGTTCCTCTCCTATGAGAGGCATCAGCATTTTCCACTAGGGTAACTCTAAAGAGAAGTGGCTTTATTAGTGACATCCTCTGGGAGGATGCTGGTGAGCAGGAGGGCCTGTTCCAGCATCTACTAAACACAATTACACAACCACAGGCTCCAGAGAGCCAATTCTGCCTTCAGCCAGCATTGTTGTAACCTTCACTTGTTGCCCAAGTCTAATCAAATTTTATAGCTGTGAAGAATTTTAGAAATCAGCCAACCTAGCTATTTATGTTTGGGCAATAAATATATGAGCATTTAAAAAGACACTCAATTCTACTACTGATCAGTGCAATGTAATTAGAACAAGAAAACACCTTATTACTGTCAGATTTAAAAAACAACAACAAATTTATCTAGTGTTCGCAGGGGTGTGGGAATATTGGCACTCTTTTAAGCTGTTATGAATGTAGATTAGTTATGACCTTTTAGGGTATACTTTGGCACAATTTTAAACAAAAGTTTTAATATCTGTTGATATAGCAATTTCACATCAGAGACTCGCTCTACCTGTGGAGGTGTGTAAAGTTATGTGTTCATGAATAATTGTGATTATTATCATGAAAAAGTGGAGAAAACCTAAATGTGTTTTAATAGAGTAAGAGTTAAATTAATTATAGGATATCTGTACTGCCGAACTGTGGAATTTTGTGTAGCTATTAAAAAGAATGTGCTAGAAATCTAAAATGGAATTGTTGCATTGATAAGTACTTGTTGGTTCCTCAGAGTTACCATATGACTCAGCAGAACATACCCAGGAATACTGAAAACATGTCCACACAAACACTTGTACATAAATGTGCAGAGCAGCATTATTCATGATATCCAACAAATGGAAACCACCCAAATGTCTATCAACTGATCAACTAGGTTTGGGGCTAACTCCAGCTACCCAGTGGCTACTAGAAATAAGAGATTATCTTAAGAATACTATAGAAGCCTGGTGGTTCTGTACCTATGGCTCACCCGCAGTTTCTTCTCTGTAACTTCTCAGCACCTTTAGAAGCAATGGCCACCTACCGGCTTGTATTTGTGGAGTGAAGGAGTTATAGTCATTGCCTAATGACAGTGGGACACTCTGAGAAATGTGTCATTAGGCAGTTTTGTCATGTGAACATCGCGGAGTATACCTACTCAAACTTAGACAGTGGTAATGCTCCAACCACCGCCGTGTATGTGGTTTATGTCATTGCCATTGCCTGAAACGTTGTTATACGCTGAATATATTTGGTTTTCCAAAGCCTTGTCTTAACAGACACATTATCCCAAGCAATCTTTAGGTGATAATTGAAGTAAATGCAGTTGGTATTGCATGCCACAAATTACTTCCATTTGCAAGGAGGTAAACACTGTATTTGTGCTCTAACAGGTAAGCAACCCAAACCAGAATTTCATCTTGAGAATCTGTTTCTTAAAATTACCGCAAGACCAGCCTGACCAGAGCAAGACCCTGTCTCTACTAAAAATAGAAAAACTAGCCGAGCATTGTGGCGGGCACTTGTAGTCCCAGCTACTCAGGAGTCTGAGGCAAGAGGATCACTTGAGCCCAAAAGTTTGAGGTTGCTGTGAGCTATGACACCACGGCACTCTACCCAGGGTGACAGAGTGAGACTCTGTCTCAAACAGAAACAATTACTGCAAGAACCAGTAAACTAAGACTTCTCTAGTGCTTAAAACAGAATGAATCTACAAGGCGAATGTATTTAATACTACTGAACTCTACACTTAGCGATGGCTAAGGTGGTTAATTTTATGTGATATGCTTTTTTTACCACAATTTTTAAAAACCAGAGCGAATCTAGTATCAAGAATGTGTTTCAGGAGATGAGAGACCAGAGAAGCAAATGAGTAGTAGGTGGCCAGCCAGCAATTGGCAACAGCAGAAATCTGTTACCATCCCTCTGCTGGAGGGTGTTTCTGGACTGTCCAATTAGGGCTGTCCTCTGGGAGCTGCAGCCTGGCAGACCAGTCATGTTCTGAGCTGTGGAAGGGGTACCAGAGGAAGCAGAGAGGCTCTTCCTGCCTCTCACCCTCAGTCTCGCTTGGTGCCTCCCCTCAGCGGAGCTGACCAGGGGCCCGCAGACACAGAAGCAGAGCTGGACAGAGCCAGGCACTTAGCTGCACCCCAGTCTCTCTGTAGATGTTTGCAAATGCAGAAAAAGTCTTCAACAACTACTGCTAAAAATATCCACTAATAATAGTGTGAGGTTGGACAATTAAGTTGCAAACATATCTAGAAAAAGTGCTACATACCTCATTACTGACTATACTACAGTGACACCGAGGTGACTCTGAGGTACTCCCCTTGGGAAGCTATGCACAGACACCAGCACCTAATCTACCCTTCAAAGCAGTGTTTGAACCCTTTTCCTGGAATGGCCATCAGAGCTGTCATCTGAAGATTAAGTTCAGGAACGGGTCCTCGGTGCTAACATTGGTGCATAGCTTCCCAAAGGGAATATCTCAAAGGTGACCATACTGGTATTCCTCAGTGAGGGATGTGGCACTTTTTCTAGGATGAGCTTGCAAACTGAACTGCCCAGCCTCATGTATTACTAGGAGCAGGAGACACATCACATAGTCCTTGCCTGGGAGGAATTTATCATCTGTGATGGGAGGTGAGGGCATTTGAGATATATAAAATGTGTTGAAAGAGCACAGAGAGACAACCGTACTCTGAGGTTAGGGGTCAGTAAATGAGTAAATCGGGGTAAGTAAATTGTGATTGGCTTTCAGGCTTGAGTAAGAAGTTTCCAGGCAGAAAAGGGAAGAAGATGTATTCTAGGCAGAGGAATCATCATCTGCAACTCTACAGTTGTATAGGAGTTGAATTATTACTGACTAGTTATTCTAAATGTGAGGGTCTCTGTATGATTAAATAAATCTATATGAGTTCCATCAGATTTCTTTTTATTTTGTAATTACTTTCTATTCTCAAGTGTCAGGCATTTTTAGAGGTCCTTAAAAATCCCATGGGCTATAGCACGATGCCTCTGGTGCCTAATGGTTAAAACAGTCCTATTTGGCCCCAGAGAGAAGCCCTACCCATGTCAACAGGTTGTCCTATTCTGTCCTATATCTGAGTGTCCGAGAGGGCAGGGAAGAGGCCACGTGTCCTACCTCTGCCGATGTCCACACAGCCCTCTCTAGCACACCGTGGGCCCGTTCCAGGCTGCACTCAAAAACAGAGGCTCTTGCAACTCTGCCCTTTGTTCTGGGCAGAGAGGAAGGACAGACATCAGCAGTGATGGCTGCCGAGTGCTCAGCCAATTGAGCCCACGTGTGCCCGACTCCACCTCTCCACCCACACGGTGGGAAACCCTGCTGGTGGTATCAGGGGAAAGTGGAGAGAAAACTGTGCTCCTTACTTTTCTTTTCATACACACTCCCAAAGAAAGTTCAGTTCTGTCTGCTGTGGACTGAATCGTGTTATCCCCAAACTCACACATTTAAGCTCTAACTCTTAATGTGACTGTATTTGATGACAGACGAGGCCTATAAGATGGTTAAATGCGGTCATAGGGTGGGGCCTTAATATGATAGGACAGGTGTTCTTGTAAGAAGAGACCCCAGATCCTCACAACCCAGTCCCTCTCCTGCCCTGTGCAGTCACGGTGACAAGGCAGCCGTCTACAAACCAGAAGGTGATTCCTAACTGGAAACCAGCCCTGACAGTGGCACCTGGGTCTTGGATGTCCAGCTTCTGAACCGCGAGAGATTTTCTATCCTGTCAGCTGCCCAGTCAATGGTTTTTCCCTATGGCAGCCTGAGGTGACTTATATGCTGTTCCTCAGGCTTAATTGATGTAATGTAGATTGCATATAAGGTCCAATGGGTGGGCTCAGCACCTGTGGCTCAAGCAGCTAAGGTGCCAGCCACGTACACCTGAGTTGGCAAGTTCAAATCCAGCCGGGGCCTGCCAAACAACAATGACGGCTGCCACCAAAAAATAGCCGGGTGTTGTGGCGGGCGCCTGTAGTCCCAGCTACTTGGGAGGTGGAAGCAGGAGATCGCTTGAGCCCAGGAGTTGGAGGTTGCTGTGAGCTGTGATGCCACAGCACTCTACCCAGGATGACAACTTGAGGCTCTGACTCAAAAGAAAAAGTCCAACGGGTGTTATGGATGGGGAATTGGGTCTGGAAGCCTTGCAAATTATTATAGTCTCTCTAGTTTCTTGGGGTATTTCAATCACCATTTGCTAAGCTGGGAAAGAGCACTAAATCTGTACCCTTCCCCTCATATTCACTTCCCCCTTTTCCCGGCCCTCACTCTTTATCTCCTCTTTTCTCCTCCAAAATCTCCCTCCCAACCCCACTTTTCCTGCCACTTCTTGAGCCACAGCCTCTGGCATGGATTGCCTGTCACCCTCTGTTCTGCCTTGGACTGCTGCCTGAGAAGGTGGAAGAAAAAAGCTTTGAATCCTGGTATGCAGTGGTGTTGGGAGTGGTAGTGGGATTGCTAAGAGGTCACCACAGTGATGGTGGAAGAACTTTTTAGGGAAAATTTTGAAATCTCATCTACTGAAGCATAATCTCCTGGTAGCTTAAAAACCCTGTGCTTTATTTTGCTAGAAGAATGCCAGTCTCTTTCCCAACTTTGAGTACTTGAGTAATGTCGTGTCTTATTACATTACATTTCAAAGAATGTGTTTCTAATACTTTATAGACTCAGTACTGTGCCACTCAGATATTTCTTCAAGAAAGAGCCTGCTGCCCAGCTTCTGGGGGTGTTGTCGAAAGATGCCTTCAGCTGACAGCTCTTTTAGGGATGGCCTCAGCTGCAGACAGCTGCCTCACCCAAGGTCGCAGCCCTTCCTGACTTTCAGTGCATATTTATAGGCTGTTTCAGCCCAGCATGGAACAACTACCTTGGGCAATTTTAACTCTGGTCCTCCCAGGGTGGCCCAAGGCTGCTGTTGGCCATTCATCACAACTCAACTTCTCCCTCTGCACATTCCTGCTTCCTTCCCTCCCTTCCACAGGTACAATTCCAAGGACACTCCCTAATAGACTTCGTACTTGCTAATCTCTGTCCAGAGACTGCTTCCCGGAGAACACAACCAGTGACAGTTGTGTTAGCCTTGGAGGGCGCCAGTTTCCACAAAGGAAAGGGAATAGGGACAGTTTCCTCATATCATAAAGGGAAAGAGATATCCTTTGCAGTGTTTTGTGCTTGAATGAGGGTCTTTCACCATTGACCTATGAAACAGAAAATACTTGTGTTTCATCACCTGTTTCCACCAGAAAACTCTCCTCACTATTCTATGCTATGATAACTTCTGATTTTCTGGACAGAGCCTCTTTTCTCCATGTGTCATTTTTCTTTTAGAGGTCTGGTGAGCCCAGGCGTCTGCCAGTTCCCATGACTGAGCCACACAAGCTCTGCTTCCCTGAGGTGAGAGGTTGCAGGATTACTGAAGGGACCAATATCTGACTTGAGCTCCCATCTTCTCCCAGTTTCCAACTTCCAGTTATAAGGTATACTTTGATCCATCTAACTTGTCAAACACATGTAATAAGAGATAAGATATAAAAAGATAAAATGGAAAAGGCATGGGCAAACTTAAAACCAAGACAAACTTTCCATGAACCAGAAACGAACCAGCAAAGAAGGGTGTAAACCAGGCTGAAACCACAGGCTACTAAGCTCTGGGACTTGAGTAGAGTACTGGTGGGTGCTGGTGGTTATTGGGGGTTTTATTCTTTCAGGGTAAATGTGCTTAATGCAAGAAGGGATGTGAGATTAGTAATTGTTTAAAGGTAGGGATTGGAATAGGGCTCCCCTTTTCATAAAAGGGAGCAGGAAAAATGTATTCCTGCTGACAGCTGTTGAGGGGCTATGGCTTTATTGGAAGCTCTGGGCCTGGAGGCAGTCTCACAATAGGCTACTGATTTGGTGGCTGGCTTAGCTCTGTCACCCTGAGACCAAGGCTATAAACCACATATGAAAACTAGTTTTGGACTTGAGTATCAAGGATCCAAGAGGAGGTAATCATAAGATAGATAGAAAGGTGGAAAAAACTCAAAAGACATGCAAATGCAAATCCCCAAACTCATAGAAATCACACTTGATCTTAGCCAAAATGCTGAGAAGTGGTAAACTCATAGAAATCAAATGCCAATACAATGAACAATTAGAAAAAAATTCACCTTGAATAAAATTAATTTCATAAAATAGTCTTACAAAGTCTTTATGATGCTTTTGATAGTCAAAGATCTAAATAAAAAATACTCATAATAAAACATGAAATTATGAAACAGCAACAACAAGGAGAAATAAAACAATAAGAGGTGTACATGAGAAATGGATTAACATGGAATGTTGGAAATGAAGAAATATGATAATTGAAACGCAAAAACCCAGTAGATGGGATAAATTTTAGACTGGTCACTCTCAAAGAGGAGATTAATGAATTAGAATATGGTGTTAAAAAATTCACTAGGATACAGCAGAGCAAAAAGATTAAAAAAAAACAAATCAACCCTGAAAGTACATTTAGGAGACACAGTGGATAAATTGAGAAACTGTAAGAGATATATGAACGGGAGTTAAGAAGAAGAACATGATGGGAATAATAGAAGAGAAATATTTGAAATATTACTAAGGATGTTCCTGAATTGAAGAAAAAATATGGATTGATTGAAAGTGTACCATGAGAAACAAGCAGGATAAATGATAGCAAACCCACATTGTGATGATACTGAAAATGCCAAGGAGAAAGAGAAAAAAAGTTCTTTAAAAATTACCAGAAAGAAAAGATACTTTATCTACAAAAAGAAACCTCTAGGACTGACAGAAGACTTCTCATCAGCAACGAAAGAGAGTAATCTCAAGGCCCTTGGGGAAAGTGGGAGTCAACCTAGTATTTTCTAGCCATTTAAGCTGTCATTTAAGAATGAAAGGAGAATAAAAACAATTTTTTTAAGAGACACAATGTCTTAAAAAATAAATAAATCATTAAAAAATACCTTCTGCAAAATGAAGATTTTCTTCCAAAACAAATCATTAAAAAATACCTTCTGCAAAATGAAAGTCCAGAGGAGGGCTGGTCTACAAGAAACAATTATTTTTTTATTTTTATTTGTTTTGAGACAGAGCCTCAAGCTGTCACCCTGGGTGGAGTGCCGTGGCATCACAGCTCACAGCAACCTCCAATTCCTGGGCTCAAGCGAATCTCTTGCCTCCGCCTCCCAAGTAGCTGGGACTACAGGCGCCCGCCACAACGCCCGGCCATTTTTTGGTTGCAGCCGTCATTGTTGTTTGGCGGGTCCGGGCTGGATTCGAACCCACCAGCTGGTGCCTTAGCCCGTTGAGCCACAGGCACTGAGCCATGAAATGGAGTTTTGACTCACCTGTTCATGAAGTTTGGTGTGGAATTTTCCACTTGTGCTGTTTTGTTGCCATTCAGAAAGTTTCGGATTTAGGGGCATTTTGGATTTCATATTTCCAGGTTAAGGAAGTTTAACCTTTATAATACCAGGAGTGAGGAAAAAACTAAGGGGAAACCTTAGGGAGCATACATTTGAGGGTCAAGTGGAAGAATAAGGACCTATGAGGGAGGTTGAAAAAGAGTGGCTAAACAAGATAAGATAAATAATGTAGGTTGAAGGAGCTGAGGAGAGAGATTAAGAGACTCTTAACCAGGACGTTAGCAATGTGAAATACTACAGAGAGTGTATTGGAATAGAAACTGGACTTGACACTTAGATAAATATTTTGAATGTGTATGTCTATATGTATTATTTTACTAGGAAACATGACAGTTTAGAATAGATTTCTAGAGCACTGCTGAATATAGGATAGGGGCTATAAAACCCAATTTAATAGATGACCTATGCTTAGAAATAGGTTCTTTTCCCTTCTCTAATGGGAGTTGCTACTTGAAAACTTTTGGGAGATATCCCTAATGATAAGGCTACCAAAAAATTCTCTTGAAATTCTTAAATTCTAAGAATTAGAGATATCATTTGAATTGACAGCCTCTTAAAATACAAATTACTCTGGAAGAGTCTTGGAGTTTTATGACATTAATATATTAAGTAAAGGATTTTTTTTTTTTTTTTTTTTTTGCTTGGGCTGGGTTTGAAACCGCCACCCTCGGCATATGGGGCCGGCACTCCTTGAGCCACAGGCACTGCCCCTAAGTAAAGGGTTTTTAACTTGGTTATGTGACCCTCAATCTTTTGAAATTGTACCAAAAAATTGGGGTTGAGTGCCTATGTGATTTTTCTGGGTAGAGAAGACTGAAGAGATTCTCAGGGGCCTTTTATGTAATGTTAATGATTAAATCAAGCGTTGGTTGTGTAGTGGGCTGGAATCAGTTATCTTGACTACTAGGATAGTTTAAGGGAAAGAAATATAGTTCACTTGTCTCAGGTGAGGTACTTTGGGAAGATAAGAGGCACATCTTAGAGATGAAAGTAGGAGCACCAGAAGCAAGGCAGGAGGAATGCCAAAGAAAAGCCTAACAAATTTCAGAATTTTTGTCAAGTCTCTGGATTCCTTGTTTTTGGAATCATACTTAGTATATGCCTATTCATGCACTAGAGATACAGTAGGCTTTGTGTGGGTGCTCAAATTACTATTGTTTTAAAGGGAAAGTGTGTTTTGAAAGAAGACAAATTGGCTTATAGACTTTGTTCATAGAAAAAATTACTTTTTTTTTTTTTCTTTTTTTTGCAGTTGGGCTGGGGCTGGGTTTGAATCCACCACCTTCGGTACATGGGGCTGGTGCCCTACTCCCTGAGCCACAGGCACCGCCCTACTTTTTTTTTTGTAGCCACAGAGTCTCACTTTATTGCCCTCAGTAGAGTGCCATGGCATCACACAGCTCACAGCAACCTCCAACTCCTGGGCTTAGGTGATTCTCTTGCCTCAGCCTCC
>CAUYRH010009224.1:0-15740 GCA_963574655.1 Perodicticus potto
CTATTCTGTTCCAAACATCTACCTCTCTGTTTTTGTGCCAGTACCATGCTGTTTTGATCACTATCGATTTATAGTAGAGTCTCAGGTCTGGTAGTGTGATTCCTCCTGCTTTGTTTTTATTTCTGAGTAATGTCTTGGCTATTTGAGGTTTCTTCTTATTCCATATAAAACGAAGTATTATTTTTTCAAGATCTTTAAAATATGACAATGGAGCTTTAATAGGAATTGCAGTAAAATTATATATTGCTTTGGGTAGTATAGACATTTTTTTTTTTTTTTGAGACAGAGCCTCAAGCTGTCACCCTGGATAGAGTGCCATGACATCACAGCTCATAGCAACCTCCAATTCCTGGGCTCAAGCGAGTCTCTCAGCTCTGCCTCCCAAGTAGCTGGGACTACAGGTGCCTGCCACAACACCCGGCCATTTTTTGGTTGCAGCCGTCATTGTTGTTTGGCGGCCCGGACTGGATTTGAACCCGCCAGCTCAGGTGTATGTGGCTGGCGCCTTAGCCCATTGAGCCACTGGCGCCAAGCTTTCCCCTTAATTTCTAAACAAACTATTTGATGTGAACTTATTTCTTTTTATCTAATGTTTATTTAACTAGGCCATTTTTGTTTGAAACATTTTTGTTCAGTTTTCTTTGACAGAACCATTATGTTTCTTGTTCCTTCTGTTTCTGTTATCATTCTTGACTAGTCTCTTAATTATTCTATTCTAGTTCCCATTAATATTGAATGAGCCCAACTTTAACCTAAATATGGATGGCTAATGTTAGTTACAGGTTTCTTAGTCTTAGCACTAGAACTGACAAAAATGGTAAACTAAAGAAACCTTCCCATTGGTTAGACGTTTATGTGAATAATGAGTATTGGGGTGCTTTCTCACATTTAAAAGGAGTAAGATAGATTTAGAACAATTTAGAACAAAGTTCTCTTTCTCCCATTTGGCAGGGATCTGGTTTTTCACAGTTGTGTAAAAATTTTAGCCACCTTTCTGGTTTTTTTTGATTTTTAAATTTTCTGCACTTGTTCATACATGAAAGATCAGCTTCGGAAATCTCAATCCATTGACAAAAAGGTTATTCCACATATTTTAGATAAGAACAGCAAACATACATTAAACAGAAACAGCAACAACAACAAAAAACAGAAAACAGAAGCATCTGGTTCTTTCTTAATGAAGAAAAAGGATGTTCTCATCAAAGTAACAAGAGAGAAGACGTCTACTAATGTTATCATATTGTGTGGTTTGAGGGAAAGATGCTGTTAGCATGGCATATTATGAATATAACAGGGTGAAAATGCACGCTCTTATTTTGACATTTTACTTTCAATAACTTTCTCTAAATCATTGCATTTAAAAGATATCTTTTGGAATGGCCTATTTCCAGAAAAGGCCCCGCGTATATCTATATATTTTGCTGACCATTTATTTCTTAGCATAGCATCTTACTGAACTTCTTATTTGGGACTATGTTGATATGTTTTCGCCTTCCCCCACACAGATTAGTATGGTGCTTTAAAAGTTGAATATTTGAATGGGGGTAATTTCTTCCCAGTGTGGTGCTTTCAAAGGTAAAGAATTCCCACCTTTAAAGGAATTACTTAGAAGCCCTTCTAAATGTCATGGCCCTGCGAAAGCTCATTAGAAACTGACTTACCTGCTGTGGCACCAAAGAGTTTCATAGATCTGTTTTTGTTTTGTTTTGCTTCCCTTAAAAGAAAAATCTGCTCTTAAAATTTTTGCATTGGAAACTAATTTTGTAAAGAATAAATGAGGTTGGTAAATATTCTCAAGTCATTTTCTTCTATACCCATTTCTCCTACAATGAGAACTCTCCCCTGAAAACAAAATAAACAGACTAGCATGTCGTGCCATGGTTCACACAAGTCTTCCATGTGTGAAGTTAAGGTTGATATTTAAGGTATCATATTATATTTTTTTGTATCATTGTATCACAGAAACAAATATTCCTTCAGGAGAGTGATCCTAAGAATAGTTCCTTTTTTCCTTTTTTTTTTTTTTTTGAGGTAGAGTCTCACTCAGTCTCCCTGTAGTTGAGTGCTGTGGTGTTATTGCTCACAGTGCTTCTCTTGCCTCAGCCTCCAGAGTAGCTGGGACTCTAGGCACTTGCCTCAATGCCTGCGTATTTTTAAAGTCAAGGTCTCACTCTTGCTCAGGCTGGTCTTGAACTTGTGGGCTCAAGTGATCCACCTATGTTGGCCTCCCAGAGTGCTGGGATTACAGGGTTACACTGCACCTGGACTTGTAAGAATAGTTTCACATGACGGTTTTTTAGAAAGCTCTGTCAGTGGTTATCTTGTAGGGCAAGAGTGATAAACTGCCCAGTGGTCAAACCACTACCCATCTGTTGTTGTTTTTTAAAAGTTTGATCAAAGCATAGCCATGTTCATTCATTTATGCATTGTCCGTTTCACACCACAGTGACAGAATTAAGTAATTGCAATAGGTATTTTATGCTCCCCCACCCACAGCCTAAAATATTTACCACGTGGCCCTTTATGGAAACAATTGTCAAGTCCTTAGCTAGGGTGATCATTAGAATAAAACCAAAAGATTCCTGGGCCTCTCCCCTCTAGCAAAATAGAATCTTTGGTAACTGCATACAGAGCTGTATCGCAATATTTCATTAGAAGAAGTGGTCATAGGTCTGATACTATTCTTCTAGCATAAAGGCAGGTATGAATTAAAAATTCATGTTAATTCAAACATGATTTTCTAGGCATACAATTGAGAAAGCCTACTTAAAACAACAACAGAACAGAACAAAATATAAAAACATGGTCATTATTTATTTTTTCTCTCATCCTCGATAAGGATATGGTATGTCGTGTCCATTGCTTAAGAATCGTTAAATATTCCATTTCAGAGGATTCTCAATTAGGCTCTTACTCTCTTTCTTCCTGTTAGTGTCAATCTGTTGCGTCAACGGTATTGTAAGGGTTTAGCATTTTTTCTTTCGTTGACAATAGTATTTAGTTTCTATAGGGATTATGTGTAAAGAAATATGGAACAGACCACATTCACTTTTTTCTAACACATGGGTTAGCAGCAGTAGTAGAAGATCTTTATCTTCAGACCATATGTGAAATGGAACAGACCACATTCACTTTTTTCTAACACATGAGTTAGCAGCAGTAGTAGAAGATCTTTATCTGGCCTTGAAAGTGAAGCAGGTTGGAGGTAACTGCTCAGGTATTTAGGTACATGATCCTTTGTTGTGACCATTGTACGGTGTTTGAATTTACACTTTTAGTTTATGTTCTTGACTTCTTGTTTTGATATTACAGCAGCCTGTTTATTCCCTACTTGCAGTGAAGAATTTTAATAGAAAATATTAGCCTATTTTAGGCTCGGTGCCTGTGGCTCAACGGGCTAAGGCGCCAGCCACATACACCTGAGCTGGCAGGTTCGAATTCAGCCCAGGCCCCAAACAACAATGACGGCTGCAACCAAAAAATGGCCGGGCATTGTGGCAGGTGCCTGTAATCCCAGCTACTTGGGAGGTGGAGGCAAGAGACTCACTTGAGCCCAGGAATTGGAGGTTGCTGTGAGCTGTGATGCTACGGCACTCTATTCAGGGTGACAACTTGTGGCTCTGTCTCAAAAAAAAAAAAAAGCCTATTTTAAAAACAAGTTACTAATGCTTAAACAAGTTGCTAAGCTCATTTTAATAAAATACTTTTATAAAGTATTCCTCGGTGTCTAATATTACAGTTAAGGACCTTCCCACCCCAAGTTGCATTTAGCAATCCTAAAACAATAAAATAGAAAGTGAAAAATTTAGTGTGTCAAATGTTTTAAGTATAAAAATGAACTTTCTACTTATTTAATGTAGAGTTCATTTTAATATAAATATCAGAAAATTAATATCAAATCACTTTCAAAATTGTGCTAAATTAGTTGTTTAAGGAAATGTTATTAGGGACCTGCTTTCATGTTATTTATTTTTTATTTCTAGTTGAACCTGGCTGTGAATGAACAGAAAGAGAAAATTTCAGAAAAAAATATTCTTTCAATGACAGCAAAGGAAAACCATAAGGCACAAGAAGAAGTAAGGAAATTATTTTGTAAATTGTATTATAAAACTATGGTGAACACTATTTTTAAAATTGAGATAACTTTTACTTTGAGTCTTGCAATAATTCAACTCTTACTAACTGAAAATAAGATAGAAAAAAAAACCCGATCAAAAGTGGGAATCATTTTATTGGCATACGTAGCCTGAAAAATAATTGTATGCTTGAATGAATAAATCAAATTTATCATTTTCTGAAAGAGGTCTTATGAATATTTTCTCATAAATTTTCCTAAATTGGTAAATTATTACATGCAAGTTGAAACTGGAAATTATAAAACCTGCCAACATAGGGAAAGCTTTAAAAATTTGGGGAATTTTTAATAAACATCAAATCTTGTTTTTATAATCTGACCTACTAGTAATAGAATTATTGTTCTGAATTTTATAAATGCTAATAAAGTTATCTTTTAATAAGAGAAAACTATAGTTTACAAATGTCAAGCCTAAGTGAGCTAATCATAAGATTCCGTAGGCAATATTGTAATGAAGAACTATTAAAGTAAACCTTCTCTCCAAAGCTCACACTGTGAAGTTGACAGCATATTCCATAAATGAAATAATAATACAAAATTGGTGTTAGAGAAAAGTGGAAAATGGTTTCATGTAGGTTCCTGGAATGTAAAAGCATTTAATCTTTCTGAGGAAAGAATATGAATTTGCTAATTTCTATGTACCATTGTCAGTAAATAAAATCTATAAATAACTTAAGGGATAATATAATGTGAATATTTAAAAAAATAAACTCGTATGATCTCTTTTGCCTTTTTAACAAACAAATATCCAAGATTCAAGGTTTTAAATATTTTCTTATCTTTGTGATTTTATCTTCTCTACTAGCCAGGTATTTTATAATAGATTCATCAAATTAGTATTAAAGACCATATTATGAACAATCTCAGTAGAAAATATTTATAAGAAAAATTAAACTGGAAGAATTTCTAAAATGTAAGTAATAACAATTGTATAGATTTAAATTAGAGTTTTGACTCATTCCAAAAACATTTTAACAAGTCAAAAAACTAGACTGTTAGTTATAAATTTAAAAAATATCATTCTTGATGTGTGAAAAATCTTTTGCCAGAATTGGTGAGTTATATTATATTTTCACAGTGAGTTACAAATCAATCTATTCATCTTTTGTGTATCTTGTAAACCTTGGAAAATGAAAATAGTCTCTCCAGATTCTTTAGACTCAAAGAATGATGAATTAAATATATTCTCCCTTTTAAACATTATAAATTTTTGCCCTTTGATATTTTATGCCAAATTATAATTTCAATGGAACTGAAAACTTGAAGTAGTCCAGTAAAATGATCGTTATACTAAATATATACTTTTTAATGTTACCTTATTAGCAACATTGGAAATGAAAATTATCTTTTCTGAAAATCCAATAGTATTTATGCTTATTTGCTATTTATTCTTTATTATCATTTTTGTGTTTATTTAGTATATTATATACCTCAATTCTCTTCCTATACAATTCCTTCTCTGGTCACATATTGTTTATCAGCTCTGGTTCGATGTTTTTTGCTTGCCTCATAAATCAAATACTAGTCAAGGAAATATAAATTTGTGTTTTTATGTATGTGGGTAATAATCTTTAATATATTCCATAGTCTATGAGAATAACTTTTATGTGATTATTTAGAAAGTGATTATGTTAATTTGGTTATGTAAGTTCTAGTGTTTTGATTGAAAAAAGTCTATAAGTCTCTTCTTAGAAAAGTCTTTGTTGCTATCAAGATAGCCCTATTGCTAGGTGAGTTATGAAGACATTTGAAATTGCTCCTTCCTTTATGAGTGGATGAGGATGTTAGGCTGTTGAATAGTCTAAAATGCTTTTGGTTAAAAAAAGTCTAAAATTTTTATGGCTGGAACAGTAAATCTAATTTACATACAGAGATGAGATACAAAATCTTCATGGAGATAAAGAAAAAATTCTGGAGTGAGATTACTTGTATATTTTTCTCATGGTTTGTTTATACAAATATATTTCTAGACATAGACATTTTAAAATCTTAGATTTAGCTTTTCTGCTGCCCACAGTTTTATCTTAAAATTTTATTTCATATATTTTTTCTACATGGAAACTGTAAGTAAAAATGATGTATACATCATAAGACCATTTTGAGGTGATGATACATGTTAAAGTACATTAAGCTTTTTGGAAATTTGCATGCATATTATTTTTATCCGTTTGGAAATGCCTTATTCTAGGTTCTTTGAAAAGTAGACACCAAGGTGAGATCAAATGTGTGTGAATTTTCTTAGTGGAAATGCCCGTGAGAGAAAATGGAGAGAGCACGGGGCAGAGTTGAGAGAACTCAGCCGGAGATTCAGGCCTGAGCCCCGGTGAGGGAGAGAGGAAAGGGAATTGGGTAGCGCCTTCTAGACCACTGTGCAGTGTAAGGAAGTTTTGGAAAGCTGTTGGCCACCAGGAGAGCCCCGTGACTCTCAGAGCTAGACCTGCCATAGAGTCCTCTGCCACTGGCATTAGTTGGAATGGATTTCAGAGTATAGTACTTGGTCAGTGGTGCTCCTGTAGTTAGAGGTCCGTGAGGAACAGTCTCACATCTCTCTCAAAAGGCATAGTTGACATCATCTTGGTTGCCATCAACATAGCTATATTTCCAGATGAGTCATGAAGACATTTGCAGTATCTCTATTTTCAACTGTCCCTTCTCCCACGAGTGAATATTAGAGTGCTGAATAGGCCTAAAGGCAGTATATAAGGGACCTCTGGCTGAAAAGAGGATAGAGCTACCTCCAAAATATTACTCATCTTGGAAAGGTTCTAGGAAGCTATTAAAAACTTAGTGGTAGTTGAGGTGTTAGGAATAAGAGGTATCACACAAATTTCAGATTTCCTGGTGTTTACACTGCAGCTTATTTTCCAAATCAGGAGATAACTTTGCTCACAAACTTCCATGCCTTCCAGTCTTCATTCATCAAGTTGGGGTTATATTCACTTCTTAACCTGAAAAATACTGTGCCCTGAGGCCTCAAATGAAGAAGAGATTTTAAAAGGTTTAAAATAACTATTTTCATCTTTGTACCACCTTTCTGGTTTATCTTCCATATGTTGTTAATTAGAAAAGTTCTTACTCTTTAGTTGAAGTGCTGACCTGGCTTTGAGACCACACTGTATGTTACATGTCCCTGTGATGTTCCTGGCATAGAGGCTGCCACTCTTTGTGCTGATCTCGAGCGACAGTTCTGTGTAAAGTGTTCTGGTGTTCTCCCCAGTACCATGGGTGGATTCAAGCCTACACAGAACTCAGGCTGACAGCTGAACTCATCATTAGAAAAACCAGGAGCTACTAAAAGACTCATTAAAAAAGGCCAACATACAGTATATACAATGTATGGATCAGAAATGTATAATTTCAGTATGTATCCCTTTTTAGAATAATTAACAACAGAATAATGTTTTATGGGTTGACTTTAAATCATCTTGAGAATTCAACTGAATTCAAGGGTTGCATGTATGCATCATATAAACATGACCAAATTGCACTACATGTTATGCAAACACTTATATATATGTTTATATACATTTCATTCTTTCAGAAGTTTGGTTCATCTCCTCACCAGAATATGCAATATAGGTTTTTTTTGCTACCTTCTGCTCATTTGTCACTCTCCCAAATTCTGTACAAGTGTCACTTCCGTGCTGCATTTCCACAGAGAATGAAGAGTAGAATGTGTAGGCTGTCTGCTGCACAATGAGATGGCGCATTTTTTTCAACATATGCATACGTAAGCCTTCTTTTGTGAATGGGACTGATAGGGTCAGATAATGTTTAAAGGGAAAGGCTTTATGTCTCTCAGGCCTCTATGTTTCCACATGGATGCTCACACACACACATAGATTGAATTATGAACAGACCCATTAATGCTGGGATCACAAAAGGTCAAGTTTTGTCTCCTTTTACCCCTATTCATGTTGCCTTTGTAGAGAAAAAAAAGGATTTGCAGGAAAAAAAGATTCATGAAGAAGAATTTTAAAGAACATTTTTCCCCTTTTAGCAACATCTGTGACTTGGGAAAGAAAATCATATTATGTAAAATAATTCAAGAGTATTGTGTTACCTACCTGATTTTAGTATTTGAGTTATTTCATGTGTAGGGTTGTCTTTAAGGATGACACGTTATCATAATAACTGAGAAAAAAAAGTAGCACTTTGAAGATAAAAGACCTTATGAATATGTAACATAACAAAGTTTAAGCAAAACTGAATGGAAACATTATCAAAATGTCAGTGGCATCTTGCTACGTTTTCTTCTATGTTTCCGATATAAGTTAATTTTTGCTAGACATCTTATTTTATAGTTTTAAGTAATTTTTAAAACTTACGCCATAATTGGTGTGATTATGCTTCACGTACATTAACAGATAATCCTGGGGATAATGAAAATAGCAAACATGATAGAGAAAAACTTTGAAACAACCAAGAATTTATCTCAAATGAAACTTTTAAGACTTTAACCAATAACCCTTTAGAGTACAATTGACATCATCAATTGTATGGTTGGCTGATTTCTGATGTCACATGAAATCTCCTATCAGTGAAAGGGGATGGATTGTGACAGTAAACCCAGTCATGTACAAAAATGCTCTCAAATCAAAGTCTGAAATTCCTCCTTTTGTGTGTGTGTGGGGGGCTTGTTATAGCACAAGATATGGTACATACAATTAAAGAGCACGTATTATTTACTAGCAAAAACACATTGCATGACACTTACTAGACTTTAAAGACCCCAAATCACATGAGGCAGGGGATGGGCTCGGAGAGGATGAGTGCTTTCCAGAAATGGAGTGCTTGCATTTAGTGCCTTTGATTTTCAGATTTTAGTTTCATCAGATAACCATTAACAGCACCTGACATGTTTTGGCCTTTAGCTTCAGTAGATTATATACTATTACCCATAATTTTGAGGGTAGTATGATCTGATGGCGAAGATGAGGCTGAAAGCATTACCTCACGCTGGGTTTTTACATCATTTCCATAGTTTAAATATTACGACTTTCTTATAGGATTAATAGCATAAGCAAAGACATAGGAATTGATTCCAGAAAGTAAGGAAGATGGATCATGAGAGAAATTCGTCATTGGACTTTATAGCCTATGAACAGTATTCTCTTCGTTTTCATATTTTCTTTCCTTCTCTTCTTTTGCCACTCATTTCTCCCCCAATCACCTTGCCTTGTAATTTCTTCATCTTCTCTTTTTCTCATTATTTCTTTTAAAAAAGTCTGTTTTTTTTTTTCCTCTTTCTGTTTCCCTTAGGACTCTTCCTGACCACTCTGTATTGTCTCTGCCTCCCATGATTTGTGAAGTTTTGTCCAAGTTCCACTGGTGGACTATTAGGGGCTTCCTTATGAACAGACAGCAGAAATGTCCATAGACTTTCATTTTAGTTTACAGTTAAGGGCTTCCCCTTAGCTATTTACTAGATGAATTGTATAGGGCTGTAAAGAGTTAGTAGAAAGCAATATACACGTGTTAATTAGATTTTGCTAGATAGTGCTGCATAAGCCAATGCGCCTAAAATCTCTTAAAACAAAATCACTTTTTTGCTCACTGTACATACTAGCTACAAGTTATCTGTCACTCTCTCTGGTATGTCTTTCTAAATCTGGGACACAGGTCAAAGCAGCAGCCTCTATTGGGACATTGCTGGTTTCATGGAGAGCAGAGGGTGATGGCAGAATAGCACAAGGGCTCTTAAAATTTCTGGGAAGAAGTGGCATATGTTAGTTCTGGATTATTATATAAGGTGGGGAGGTCATTTAGGCAAAGTTTGTAATTTCATTGGAAGAACAAGACATTGAGGTATAAACCAAGTAAAAAACAGTACACAGCTGACTTTGATTACGTGCCAAATGTCTACACCCAGATAGTAAGTACTCGAAGGCCTGGTGGAGAAAGTGAGACTTTAGTGATGAGTGGCCTCAGAGAGAAGAGAAGAATGAATTAGGAAACTATGGCCTAGGCATTAGGTGAACTATATTCTAGTTTTGGTGCTGACATCTGAGTGTCCTGGGAAAATCAACTTTTCTGGGTCTGAATTTCTTATTTGTGAGATCAGAGTATTGGATTAAATACTGTCTAATTAATTATGATACTCTAGAAATAGAAGGGATGTATGTATGTACATCTATGTGGTGTGGGGAGGGGACAGTAAGAAGAGACATCTTGTTAGAGTAGAGGGGTCTGGTGAGAATATGAACCTTAAAGCCAGGTGGGGGTCAGATTATAAAAGGTCTTGAATCTTGAATACCAAGCTCGGGAATCTGGGGGAGCAACAAGATGATTTAATATGTTGTTCAAGGTAGATTAAGTGGGTGGAGGTGGTAGGATGGATTAGAGGGAACGAGCCTGGGAATGGGAAGATGAATCAGTGGGTATTAATCCAAGTTGAGCGAAGGGATGAGAAGATGATGACTTGGATCAGAGTATTTATAAGAAAAGAAAAGATGGATAGGAAATATATGTATTTAGAAGAACGGTCTGAAAACTATTGCCCTGGGGACAAATCTAGTCCACAGCTTAGTTTGAGAAATAGTTTTATTTCAACATAGCAGGCCCATTCACTTACATATTGTCTGTGGCTGCTTTCTAAATATTCAATATAACTGCAGGGTTAAATAGTATGATTACTTATGGCTCACAAAGCCAAAAAATGCTTACTATCTGGCCCTTTATTGAAAAGTATGCCAATCTATTATTTAGATGAAAGGAATGTTTAAAGGGGATAGATAATTGATCACATAGGGACAAATAAAAGAGATATGGGAGACCACAGAAAATTAGGAATAATTTTAAATTAGCTTGCTTTTATGCACAGTGCTTATAAAGTTCTTGATAGAAGTTAAACATAATTGACATATAGTATATACAGAGGGTACAGAAAAATGTATACACATTTTAGAAAGGAAAAAATCTGCATTAAAATTATAACACTCAAGGAATGCTTGACTTCTGCAGTTGCAAGAGATGCTCAAAAGTGACTATATTCATCTTTTGTTATCAGCATATATTGAGTATTACAATTAGCTGGGCGAGAGGAAGAGGATGAAGTTTCAACACACGGAAGATTCTTGAAAAAGGATTTCCCATTTTACCTATGGACATTGCAGTGAGCAAACAGTTTAGAATTCCTATGTTTCTTATGTGAAATAGGGGTAGGGATAGGAAAGATAGTCTAAGAAAAACACAATTAAAACTTGATATGCATAAAGCACCTAAATTTTAAAAAGAAAACCTCATACTAATATACCAATGCCTAGGGCACCTATTATGATTAGACATTGTGCTGTCCATTATTTAATCTCATTTAATTTATTTATTATTACCTGTGCAAAATCTCCTAGTCAGTAAGTGAGAAAGGCAGGATTTTAACCCAAGATTTCAAAGTCCATGTCTCTTCAGAGTCATTTGTAATTCTAAATGAGTAAAATTTGATTACTTCAAAGAATCACAGATAAAAAGAATTTTTTCTCTTCATTTCTTTTGGTCACGACCGTTAATCACTATGACAAGATGTCTCTTCCCACTGTTCCCTTCCTTACGTCATACATGCAGACATACACACACACATGCCTTCTATTTCTAGAGTAGCGTAATTAATTAGACAATATTTAATTCAATACTCTGATCTCACCAGTGTTTATGTAAGAATCCAGTCCATCAGAGAGACTATAAATTTACATAAAATGGTGAAGAGTCAAAGAATGGAAATGAGTTTTAATTTGTAAACTATATGGTTTAAAACATCAACTTACTGTTTCTGAGTGCTCAGCATGTCTTACTAATAAAAATCCATAGGTAGAGTTCATATGACTGTCTTAAATCTACTGAGTAGAGGTTTAGAAATTTTGAAATCAAGGGTACATAAGCCTTTGCTGTTTCTGGAGAAATTCTATGCTTTATTTTGACATTGATAGATATTTAAAATATGGTCTAGAACAGAGCATTGTTTTTGAAATATGGATATTTTGGAAAATTGTATTAATCAGATTGAGAAAAATTATATTTTGGAATATTTGGGAGAAAGGTAAGAGGCCAAAATGTGATAATTAACTTATTTGTGAAAAAATATCAACTATAACACATGGATAGTAAAATAAAATATTCTAAAATGAAAGGAAAGCTCCTACCGTGAAATGCTATAGGGTGGTAAGTTACTTATATTGGGTTATTTAAAGTCCTAGGAAGGTTTGATTTTGCTAAGCAGTTTAAAAGTACTTTGCAAACTTGTCAGACATTTATATTTCTTTCTTCACCCAGGTATATTTTTCATTTGGTAATTATTATAAATGGCTACCTATTTCACATTACCAAAATGAAAAAGCTGGACATTTTTCCATAAGTAAAATTTATGTATGAGAGAGCATATACCTCTTTTATTCTCTTTACTTGAGATCTGTACTCACATTCTTGTATTGAAGTCATTTTTCCCCCCATCAAGCTAGGTACTCAAAAATCTAATAGGTGCGACATCAACAATTACTTCTCGCTAACAACTCTTGTAATTTAACCCCTTCAGGTGAGCAGGCTGATTGATGAATTGCAGACAGCTATCAAAACCAACAGAGGTCATCTCTCTAAACTTGGCCCCCAATTACGGGCTGAGCAGGAGCAATTCTCCTCTTATGTCTACCAACACATTAAAAGGCTTCCAGCAAACACTCTGATCCCAGGAGACCTACAGCTGAAGGTGGGTGTCATTCCATTACTCTCACTGGATTCAGCCAGAGACAAAAACGCTCTGCTCCATCTGAAGGCCCTTATGACAGTGCCATATTGTCTTCCTCCAACTAGAGTTCAGCTCACAAGTATTAATATTACTATTTAGAAAGTAGATTTTAAAAGAAAATACCTAGTGACCTTCAAAATGTGGGAAGGTCAGAAAAGTAATTTTATTGAAGAAATTTAATTATGTAAACCATTTGCATATTTTCCAGGAAACACACATTTTCACAGTAGTCACTGTATATTTCAGTTTCTAAAAATAACATTTGGGGAATGGGCAAGCATTAATAGTTGACAGACAGTGGCAATAGAAATTGGAGGTGAAAGGCCAGGTGACTGATTGATGTTCAAACTACATTTCCAAGGAAAGGGATCTGTATTGGATAAGTGTGACACATGTCTGAGTTCACTTGGTAAAATCAATACTTAAGAATACACTGGGGAAAAAGGTGAATTGGTTATTTGTCAGGACAAGATGGCTAAATGTCCTAGACTACTCTGCTATTGCATCTTTGGAAAAGAAAAAGAATAACTCATACGTGGCCAATGTGATTTTGGAAAGCTTAAGGAATTTAAATACTTTGTTTTTCATAATGGAAAATCCTTGTTAATCCTGTTAAATTAATATTGTTTATAATTTCATACTCTATATTTTAAGAGACTATAATTAGCAAAATCTGGATTATTCAGTCAAAGTATGGCTTTTTTCCATCTAAGGACTATGGTTAGTACAACCTTTGATTTCCTTTTTATTATTTTCATAGGGATGTGATAACATGCAAAGTTACTGTATTTTGATCAGCCTTCTTCTTTACAACTCCTGTTGCTTAATATTCAGTTTTATCCTGCAAATAACAATATAAGTATACTTCTATTTATAACTTGTTTCTTAATGACATTCCCATATGTATATTTTGAATGAGAGCATTGCTATGTAAAAATTGACTTTTTGACAAATGTAATTCCATGTTAAATATGATAATTTATCTCTCAGGGTCTCCGCTAGTCAAATAATGGTTTAGGAAGTGATGTTCAAGATATTAACATTAAGAGTTCCTGGAGTCCAGAAGCATTGTTCTTTGCAAGATTTTTTTATTTAGTTACAGATTCATTTTGTAAGTTTGCAAAGTACTTGCTATTGATTAAGAGAGAAACCAGGTGAGAGAGTGTAGTTGCCTTAATGCCATGCATCCCCACTGATTTATACCAGCAACTATATTATAAATTTTGGTGTAACCTGGGTAGGGGGAACGTTGTTTTTTTTCTTTTCCCTCACAATTTCACTGCTTATTTCTGAAGAATTTATATCACTTATTCACCCACATTAGCATATGGGTTTGATAGTAAATACTTAACTTTAGGATTTGAATTGTTGCTCCCATAATTCCCCTTGTGCTTCAAGGTTCTTTTTATACCAGCAAAAAAAAAAAAAAAAAAAGAGGAAATTTATTTATGCAAAGAAGCTTTGTCGTATTTGTTTACACTCATTGTGCTGTCCAATACAGTAGCCATTAGCCACATGTGGCTATTTAAATTTAAGTTTAAATTAATTAAAATAAAAAACCCACTAGCCTCACTGTTTGCAAGGGGCCTTCCTGGTTTTAAACTGAAAATCCCTTACCCAGCAAATGAGAAAGGTTGGTCATCCCAAGTGCTGTCTCCAGAATTTCTTCTCCCCTGTTCCAGGCATCTACTTCCTTGTGATTCTTTCACCATGGTGTACTCCTTTCTCCTCAGTTTCCTCCTTTGGAACATCCATTTTCTCTCACAGAATAAATTCCTCTTCCCCATCTCAAGACACCTGGACATCAGCCCTATTCTAGAGCCCTAGGACAATGATTTTCAGTCCTGGCTGCATGTTAGAATCCTCTGGAGACTTAAAAGAAAAAAGCCAATGTCTCCACCTCCACAGAGCCAATTGTTGGATATAGTCATTATCAAAAATGTATATAAACTTAAAATTAAATAGGTCATGTTAAAAATAAAGGTGATAATTGAACTTCACTTCCTAATTGTCTTATTGCATTTTACTATTATTTATTCTCTTGAAATTATCTATGCTTATTGTGTTTGTTTAGTGCAAATACTATATGAAGGTGTGCTACTGTTCATTTCTTCCTAAATTTATTTTCATAAACTTAGTCAAAGTCAAAACTGGCCATAGTGGGAGTATTTATACCACAATAATAGGCAAATAAGGGCTTGATTTAAGATTTTGTTGATTGTCTAGAACAGAGAATTGACCAACCACAGGCCATGGGCCACATCTGCCTGTTATTTGTAAATGAACTTTTACTGACACATGACCAATACCTATTTGTTTATTTATTGTCTATGGTTACTTTCATTTTACAACAGCAGAGTTAAGTAGAGATTACATAACTTGACAAGCCTAAAATATTTACTATTCATTCTTTTACAGAAAAGTTTTCTGACCCCTAGTTTGCTGGTCTAGATTTAAGTAGGTGACAGAAAAAAAATATTCACAATGTGGGTTAAATTTGCAAGGCCAAAATTTCTACCTCTGTTACATTGTAAATAGCACAAAACATGAATATTCCTCTAGTTCATAAAAAATATTATTTGATGCAGCTAATAAATTGCTTATGTCATTGATTACCAACAACAGACCACGTACATCTTCTTTGTTTCACTTTGGTTTTTATTAACCTGGATGAAAATATCAATCAATAGTCAGGTCAGAACTGCACTCATTTCTCAATTGTGGCCATTGGTTAGAAGATGGTACAAGACTTGGCAAAACTCAATGAAAGCATTCTGTGAGAATCAACTGGCTACGTGAAATTTACAATAAAAACATTATATATGTTGTTATTATTTGCAAGTTATATACTACATAGTCTTTATATCAGTA
>CAUYRH010009229.1:0-30402 GCA_963574655.1 Perodicticus potto
ACTGAAAAGCTTTTGTACAGCCAAGGAGACAACAACCAAAGCAAATAGACAACCTACCCAATGGGAAAGGATATTTGCACATTTTGAATCTGACAAAAGTTTAATATCCAGGATGTATACAGAACTTCAATTGATCTACAAGAAAAAAACCAACAATTCTATACATCAATGGGGGAAAGAGATGAATAGATTTTTCTCTATAGATGACAGACAAATGGCCAGTAAACACTTGAAAAAATGCTCATCATCCTTAATTATTAGAGAAATGCAAATTAAAACCACCCTGAGATACCATCTAACTCCAGTGAGAATGGTGTATATCACAAAATCTCAAGATTGCAGATGCTGGCGCGGATGTGGGGTTGGAACATATTATTCTTAGTGAAACATCACAGGAATGGAGAAACAAGAATCCTGTGTGTTCAACTTTGATTTGAGGACAATTAAAGACAATGAATGACACAGTGGGGCATGGGGGAAGGAGAGAGCAGATAGAGAAGGAGGGAGGGGGAGAGGGAGAGAAAACCAAAAAAAAAAAAGAAGAAAAGAAAATAGTGTCTAACTTTCATATAAATTGGATTCAATTCTGACTAAAGTATATTACTTAAATATTAATTTTTTAATTCAACTTGTCAATATGTTGTTTAGGATATTGCATCCTCATCTATAAGTGAAACAAGTTTGTAATTTCTCTTTATAACTATATATTTTCTCCAATTTCAATATCAGGTGTATCCAGATCAAGTAGAATGATATTGAAATATTTCTTTTATTGCTTATAAGATTTCTGGAATCACTTGTTTTGTAAAATCATTGTGGTCTATGAGTTTATGACAGTTTGAACTTTGTTATTTAATAGAATTCATTGCTTAATTACTGTTTTCCTATGAATGATCATACTGTGGTTAATATGTTAGCATAGCAGTATTCCCAGATAGTTTTTTGTGTTGGGAGGTTGGGCTTTGGGGGGGCAGAGTGAAAAAAAAAAAAAGACATGTGCTGTACATTGCTTTCATTTCAGGACACTTTTCAGGGTCTTCCAAAAGTCTTGGTTTGACTCCATTTTCCTATTAAATTTGGCAAAGCCTATTCTTGAGATAGCAAACACTGAACTTTATCTGAACTCTGATTTAATAACAGTCTAGGACAGTGGTTCTCAACTTTCCTAATGCTGCAACCCCTTAATACAGTTCCTCATGTTGTGGTGACCCCCAACCATAAAATTATTTTCGTTACTACTTCATAACTGTAATTTTTGCTGCTGTTATGAATCGTAATGTAAATATATGATATTAGGCAACCCCTGTGAAAGAGTTGTTCGACCCCCAACAGGGTCGCGACCCACAGGTTAAGAACTGCTGGTCTAGGAATAAAACAAGAGGCCAGCAAAGGGGAAAAAAAAATGTTTTAGGCCAGGCATGGTGGCTCACGCTTGTAATCCTAGCACTCTGGGAGGCTGAGGTGGGTGGATTGCTTAATCCCAGGAGTTCGAGACCAGCCAGAGCAAGAGTGAGACTCCATCTCTAAAAATAGCCGGGTATTGTGGCAGGTGCCTGTAGTCCCAGCTACTGGGGAGACTGAGGCAAGAGGATTGTTTGAGCCCAAGAGTTTGAGGTTGCTGTGAGCTATGATGCCACTGCACTCTATAGGAATGAAAAAGAGAGACTGTGCCTAAAAAAAAAAATGTTTTGGCGGCACCCATAGCTCAGTTGGTAGGGTGCCAGCCACATACACCAAGGCTGGCAGGTTTGAACCTGGCCTAGGCTAGCTAAAAGAACAACAGTGACAACTGCAACAAAAAGAGAAAAAAATAGCCAGGCAATGTAGTGGACACCTGTAGTCTCAGCTACTTGGGAGGCTGAGGCAGGGGAATTGCTTGAGCCCGAGAGTTTAAGGTTGCTGTGAGCTGTGATGCCACAGCATTCTATTGAGAGTGACATAGTGAGATTCTGTCTCAAAAAAAAAAAAAAAGTAGGGTGGAGCCTGTAGCTCAATGGGTAGGGTGCTGGCCCCACATACTGAGGATGGTGGGTTCAAACCCAGCCCCGGCCAAACTGCAACAACAACAACAAAATAGCCAGGCTTTGTGGTCTCAGCTACTCGGGAGGCTGAGGCAAGAGAATTGCCTAAGCCCCGGAGTTGGAGGTTGCTGTGAGCTGTGTGACTCCACGGCACTCTACCGAGGGCAATAAAATGAGACTCTGTCTCTACAAAAAAAGAAAAAAAAGTTTCACCATTCAAGCATATTTCTGCAAAAAATAATGCATGAAACTCCTGGGAGAGTACAAGTCTGGCAGCTAGTATGTTCATATCACAAAATCTTTCTGAGAAGCTAGAGAATCCTTCCCTGCCCATTCAGGTCTATATTCTCACTCTATTCAGATTAGACAAACAGAAGAGCCTTGATGCTTTCCACCCATTGATCTTTTGATATTAATCTGCTAAGGACTACTTGGAGACCAATTTGCAACCCCAATGTGTCTTTAAATCTTCAGCAAAGCTTTCTCTGAAAGCTAACTTTCCTGAAGTCTTCATTAATGCAGAGAACTGGAGTCCACTTTGTATCACAATAACTCATTACTTGTGACAAGTGAGACCAGAGCAATGGGATCAGACAATTTGCAAGTGTGTTTGCATATGTATTTATTTAGGGATGGGTGGCAGGGTCTCACTCTGCCACCCAGGCTCAAGTGTAGTGGTGCAGTCATATAGCTCAGTGTATATTTGGGCTCAGGAGCTCGAACTCCTGTGCTCAAGTGATCCTTCTGCCTCAGCCTGGGTTTACAGCACGAGCCACACCTAGACTGCAAGTATTTATCAAGCACAGATTTTTCTTTTTCTTTTTCTTTTTTATTTCAGGTTACTGTGAGGGTACAAACAACTAGATTATAATATTTGCATTTGTTAGATAGAGTCCCTCTTGTAGTTGTGTCCTACAAAAGGTGTGCCATATACCCTTATATCGAAGCACAGATTTTTCTAGAGTCTCAATCTTAAATGTGATATCCTATTATATGATTGGAGTTACAGCACCAAATATATGGTTACCATATCTATATTGTATTTCTCTATCTTTCTTCTTCCACCCCTAAAGAAAACAATGCTACTCTTACAGGTAGATCTAATAGATGAATTTAGCAAATTAATTTTTTTTAAATTATTTGAACAGCTCCAGAGTGTGCCCTCAGGATCCTCAAGGTGCCACTTGGAGAAATAGGGTTATTAAGTAGGCAGGGTTATTTAAATCTTATCAGTTCTTTAAGGCCCAGCTCAGCACCATTTCTCTGCTTTCCAAGCATCCTGGAACATTACAGATTGAATAACTCATAACCCAACTTTCATAATTGCCACTATTACTTATTGTTTCTCAATTACTTTGTGATTGTTAACTTTGTGTCCCTACCTGGTTACACAGTTTCTTGTAGACAGTAGTTATTTTCTTTCCTGCATTCTCCACCACATGCGGAAAACACTCCATACTCATTGACCTCATTGATTGACTCTTCAGTTCATTCATTTATCCAACTAACAAATATTTTTTGAGGACCAACAAATTTTTTTTTTTTTTTTTTTGAGACAGAGTCTCAAGCTGGCTAGAGTGATGTGCTGTCATAGCTCACAGCAACCTCCAACTCTTGGGCTCGAGAAAGCCTCTTGCCTCAGGTTTTCTATTTTAGTAGAGGTCTTGCTTTTGCTCAGTCTGGTCTCAAACTCCTGAGCTCAAGCAATCCACCTGCTTCAGCCTCCTAGAGTGCTAGCTAGGATTACAGGCATGAGCCACTGCGGATGGCCCAACAAATATTCTTTGGGCTGTGGGGTTGGGGCTGTGAGAAAGTCTATGCTCTCATGATACTTCCACTTTAGTGGCTGGAATAAGTAAAAACCCAGAGTGCCTCTGTTTTCTTTTCCAAATTACAAGCCCTAAATTTTTCAGAGACAGGGTCTCTCTCTGTCGTTCAGGCTGGAGTGCAGTAGTGTGACCATAGCTCACTAAAGCTTCAAACTCCAGGGTTCAACTGATGCTCCCGCTTCCGCTGGGACTGCAGGTGTGTGCCTCTCCAGTTATGTGGCCATGTCGCCAGACTGGCCTCAAACCCCTGGCCTCCCAGGGTGCTAGGATTACCAGTGTGAGCCATCAACCCAGCCTGACTTACCCTTTGTCTGAAAAGAGTTTCCATCCTGTTCTGGTGCTTAATGGGAGACAAATTAAAAGGAAAAAAAAAATAATAGAGCAAACAAATAACAACAACCAAAAGAAGCAGGGTCACCAGTTTTGAATTCTTTCTGACTGCTCTCCCTTCAGCGAGGGGCTTACTTCAAAAAGTCAAGTAGAAACTTTCCAAATCCTGAGGTGGGAGGAGATTCACACACCATTTCCCTTTCCTTCCCCCAAAGCTCCCCATTACTTTCCCTCAGATATATTCGTATTTATACAACATATATGTGTGTGTGTGCATGTATGTGTGTATGTACATATGGGTGTGTGTGTGTGTACTAAAATCTGTTTCTCTTCTTGCATCCTTAGTGGTTCTTGGGAGGCTTATTTTATAAAGCACGAGCCACCTCTTGCCCTTTGCTCTCTCTAGAGAAATTTCTCAAAGGCAGGGCAGGATCAAAGCTATAAACCTTTCCCTTTGTGACTCTCCTTTTTGATGTTGGAACTTTCTCACAACCTGCTTTTTAAATTTAAAATAGTAATGGTGTGCAGAAGCCTGGAGAACTGGCTGCTTCTCAATCGTCGTTATTTATTTCATCAATATTGTTGAAGTGGCAACTTTTAAAACACTGTGATAATAGTAACACTGAACCTCAAAATACGTATTTTTCTGGTTATATTTGTTTGCCAAAATAATCTTTGACAGAGGGAGAATTAAAAAGGTGACTAAAACAGAACAAGTTGGGGCAGTGCCCATGGCTCAGTGAGTAGGGCGCCGGCCCCATACATCGAGGGTGGCGGTTTCAAATCTGACTGCGGCCAAACTGCAACAAAAAAATAGCTGGAGGTTGCTGTGAGCTGTGATGCCACAGCACTCTACCAAGGACGACAAAATGAAACTCTGTCTCTAAAAAATAAAAAGTAAAACAAAATAACATGGAACAAATTATTATAAAAATAAAAGGGGAGGAGGAGAATTATTTGCTGCAGAATAATTGCCCAAACTTTGTAATGTACACAGTATAAGAATCACAAAACTCTGGCCTTAAAGTAATTAGCGTGCAAATTGATACAATACTATATATAATATTAGAAATCAATTAATTGATAGATACATAGATGCAGGTACCTTCTAAATGAGGAAGAAAGAGGAAAAGCCACAGGGATTCCCCTCAAAAAGTATAAAATCACCCCTATATCCCTCTCCTGGTACCAGGCCGACATATAATAGGCACAATACAACTTGTTGAATGAATGAATTGAATTCACTTCTTTCATTCATCACTCCCAAATCCCTAATACTTAAATAGTGGATTGTTAGGTAGACAAGGAAATATGTTACGAATAGGAATAATAATAGGATTATAACAAATCATAGGTCATTTTAAGCCAGTACCAGTATGGTCAAAATTTAATGTTTTAAGTCAGTGTTCATGTAAATAGTTGTTCACTCACTCTTTGTGCATCATCTGAGTAATCCAATTATAGACAGATGGGAAGATAAATGTTTCCAAAAAAAGGAGTCGGAGCATTTTTCCTGTTAGAAACGCACAGACATTCTCAGTACTTCCAGGGTTTGCTCTAGGCGATTCATACTTGATACCCAAAGAATTGCTGTCAGAGGTGTTACTACGCCAAGGTGGGGCTGCCTTTGAAGGATTGTGAATTAAAGGGTTTTCAAAGGGGGTTATTGCTTTTATTTGTCCAAATAGAAAAGGCACATGGAAAACAGATGGCTGCTTTTCGGCACAGAATGGCTCCAGATGACAGTACTGCTCTCGAGTCAAGCTCTGAAAAAGCTAAAACTAAGCTGGCTGTGGACAATCGATCAGTAGATACAGCGTCTGTCCAAACTGCACTCTGACCTGAACTTTATGCTGTGGGATCTCCTTATGCAAAGAGATATGTTTACTGAGCAAGAGATTTTTGAAATTATTCAAGGTCCTAAAGGTAGAGACTAAGGAATTCTAATCAACAAGTAGAATTCAATTCTCTTTTCCATACCAGGAATAGCAAAGGATATATTGTAATTTTTTATATTCCCTTTTTATTCATACAAATAAAATAACAGAAATGCCTTGATCTTATAGAGTCTTAGGCTGAGAAACAGTTGGTCTTATCAAAGCAGTTTCTCTAAGGGTAGATCATTTGAGGGTCCATGTGTTAAATAGCCAGTTGAATTATTTCTATCCCTTAAAGACATAGTAGCTTACAACCCTTAAAGGACAATTTAAGTCTATGTTAATATGTTGCTGGCTGGCAAGGTGGCAAATACCTGTAATCCTAGTACTCAGAGAGGCCAAGACAGGTGGATCACCTGAGCTCAAGGAGTTGGAGACCATCCTGAGCAAAAGTGAGATCCTGTCTATTAGCTGGGCATTGTGGCAGGTGCCTGTAGTAACAGCTACTAGGAAGGCTGAGGCAGGAGGATCACTTAAGCCCAGAGGATCACTTGAGCCCAAGGGTTTGAGGTTGCCATGAGCTATGATAATGTCATGGCACCCTACCTAGGGTGACAGGGTGAGACTCTGTCTCAAAAAAAAAAAAAAAGATTGCTGTTGACCTGTGCATTTAAACTATAATTTTCTCATATAATATTTTTAACAACCACCTTGTTTTTCCTTCTATATCCACAGTCTATAAAGCTAGAACACTCTTTCTAATTTGTTTAACTAGTGCGTAGAGCTCAAAATTTTGAGACAGGAATAATCTGAAACCTGACCAAGTGGAATGCTTAATGCACATTGACTACAGAGTTACATGGGAGACTGTCCCTTTAAAAAGTACGAATCATAATTGTATAAATTAAAATAAATCAGTGGGCTTGGTGCCTGTGGCTCAACGGGCTAAGGCGCCAGCCACGTACACCTGAGCTGGCAGGTTTGAATCCAGCCCAGACCCGCCAAACAACAATGACAGCTACAACTAAAAAATGGCTGGGCGTTGTGGCGGGCGCTTGTAGTCCCAGCTACTTGGGAGGCGGAGGCAGGAGACTCGCTTGAGCCCAGGAATTGGAGGTTGCTGTGAGCTGTGTTGCCACAGCACTCTCTCCAGGGTGACAGCTTGAGGCTCTGTCTCAAAATAAATAAATAAATAAATAAATAAATAAATAAATCAGTGTGTATGCTTAAGTAATAGGTCTCTCTAAATTTACCCCTACTTCTCGAGCTATGTTGAGTCACATATGCATCCATTCATTCATTTAACAAATATTTATCAAGCACCTACTATGTGCCAGGCTCTAACGTAGGCACTGAGAATATAATAGTGATCAAAATAGACAAAAATCATGAAACTTACATCTGCTGTATTTATGAATAATACTTTAGCATGTGAATCACATTCGCTGCATTAGTTCTTAGATTGTTCCAACTGACCCATTTTACTTTAGTCTGTCTCTGACAACTCGTGGTTGTTAATTGTTCTTCAATTTGTTGTCTGCCTACTCAATTTAATTTGACACATTGATTGACAAACTTTCCGAATCAGAGTCTTCCCTTTGTTCTTTGAATTCCACAAACTACCTTTCCCTTTGTGTGTGGTTCCTCTGTGAATGAATGATGTCATAATAAACCTTCAGGGCTTGCAACCCCCAGAGCTTACACATTTCCGTCCGGCTCATACTAGAGATGACCTGGGCCGTGAGCAGATAAGAGACAATAGATCTGTGCTTTGTTGCAAGCTGTGGAGCGCCTGGTTGAGTACAATAGGAGTATTTCTGAGAACAACTTCTGTTTGGCTCAGTGAAAGCTAACAATAAATGAGGTAGTCCCAGGGCAAAGTTAAGAAGCAGATGAACATGGCTTCTACCTCCTAATCTCCTGTTGCTTTCCTTTCCTTCTTTAGTATATTTTTTCTACCTTTATACATACTGCTTTAGTCAACTTAGGGACCAAGAAAAGGAGATGTTCCTCCTCTGACCTGCTCCTTCTGCTCCCATGGAGGGAGCTACAGCAGCTAGAAGCTTGCTCCCTATGAGCTACTAGGAGTGGGGAAGATGCCTTAGGATTTCCTTCCCTGCCCCCTCAATCCTAAGTCTTCATTCATTATGTTGTGCTCTAAGATCCAGAGCAACCACCCAGAGGCCTGTGTTGTATATAATACTAGTAAATAGAATTCATTGAGCAATTACTATGTAGTAGGCTCACCCTAGGTACTTTCTATGTATTAACCTGTTCAATCCTTCCAATCTGATGAGATAGGTACTATTACTGCCACAGAGCTAATTCTTGAATAGAAATTTCTTTTACTGTTGGTCAGCAATACAGAAGAATTTTCCCTCCAAGGGCTGGGGTTTGACAGAGAGTGTTTTATATTAATTGTACATTGCTGTGTACTCCCAAAAGTTACCTCAAATTTAGGAACTTAAAACAGCAAATACTGGGGCGGCACCTGTGGCTCATTGAGTAGGGCGCTGGCCCCATATACCGAAGGTGGTGGGTTCAAACCTGGCCTCGGCTGAACTGCAAAAAAACCCAGAAAAATAGCCAGGCATTGTGGTGGGTGCCTGTAGTCCCAGCTACTCGGGAGGCTGAGGCAAGAGAATCACCTAAGCCCAGGAGTTGGAGGTTGCTGTGAGCTGTGTGATGCCATGGCACTCTACCGAGGGTGATAAAGTAAAACTCTGTCTCTACAAAAAACAAACAAAAGAAAACCCAAGACAAAAAAATACTTATTATCTCATAGTTTTTGAGGGTCAGGAATCTGGAAGAAGCTTAGCTATGTGTTTCTGGCTCAGGGTCTCTTGCAAAGTTGCAGTCAAGATGTTGTTCATGGCTAAAGCCATCCAAAGGCTTGATTGAGATGAAGAATTAACTTCCAAGATGGCTGAAACCCATGGCTCTTGGCAAGAGTGTACCCAACCCTGCTCATTGAGAAGACCTGAGTTCTTAGCTGAATGTTGGCAAAAGACCTCAGTTTCTTGCATCATGGTTCTCTTCCCAAAGCCTCAAGCCATGGAAGCTGGCATCCTCCAGAAGCAGTCTAACAGAGAACAAGGCAGAAGCTACATGTTTTAAACTTAGCCTTAGAAGTGATCTTCTATTGCTTCTGCCACATCTATCACATAGACCAACTCTGATAGTGTAGGAAAGGGCTACCTAAGAGCACAAATACTTACCTAAGGGTAGGGATTATTGAGGAGCCACCTTGAGGTTGGCTATCACACCTTTTAAAGCTGAAAACCCCAGGCCAGCTATCTTCCATATTAAGAAAACTAAGCATTGGAGTGCCTCAGATTAGCTGGCAATATCTGGCTTTACCTATTTTTTTTTTTTTTTTGAGACAGAGCCTCAAGCCATCACCCTGGATAGAGTGCTGTGGCATCATAGCTCACAGCAACCTCCAATTCCTGGGCTCAAGCGAGTCTCCTGCCTCCACCTCCCAAGTAGCTGGGACTACAGGTGCCCACCACAACGCCTGGCCATTTTTTGGTTGCAGCCACCATTGTTGCTTGGCGGGTCTGGGCTGGATTCGAACCTGCCAGCTCAGGTGTACGTAGCTGGCGCCTTAGCCCGTTGAGCCACAGGCGCCGAGCCAGCTTTACCTATTAAGCGTTAATAAGTGGCATCTGCACGTTTAGGTGAAATGCCCACTCAGGATTAGGGCTGCCATTTATCTTTGCTGTATTAGTGAGGTGCCCAATTTGGGAATGTTATATCAGTTGTTATATTAGCAGAAGTCAAGTTTGTATTAATGTCAGCCTGGCCATGCTAAGGGTTTGTTATCCTCATTTTATAGGCGTTGGGAATCTAGATATTTGCTCAAAGTAACACTACTATTAAGTGAAAGAAACAGATTCTGGTACAGGCAGTCAGACTGCAGAGACACTCTCATACCCACAACTCTAGATGGCTCCACCCTCAAACAGGCCACAGTGACATATTTCCTTCCAGACATAGACCCAAACCCAAGAAATGGAGGCAGAGAGCCTATAGCAGGAAATAGGGTATAGTCAAAGTGCTATTCAAGAGTCCCTTGGGGATGTACATGGCAGGATCCTAAAAGATTATAAGGTAAATTTATTGTTAGGTCACAGGAATGCTTAGGACTAGAGATGGAGTGACAGGGTCCAAGAAAGGGATCTCCTGCTTCCCATGTTCTGATTTAGGGCCTTCCTTTCCTATTATGTATAAGGGTGACATTGGAAACTGGTTTTAGTAAAAAGTGTTGTAAGAGTACTTTTCACAAAATAATTAAAAATAAAGAAAATAGGGTGGCACCTGTGGCTCATCAAGTAGGGTGCCGGCCCCATATACTGAAGGTGGCGGGTTCAAGCCTGGCCTCGGCCGAACTGCAAAAAAACAGAAAAATAGCCAGGCGTTGTGGTGGGCACCTGTAGTCCCAGCTACTCGGGAGGCTGAGGTAAGAGAATTGCCTAAGCCCAGGAGTTGGAGGTTGCTGTGAGCTGTGACAGCACAGCACTCTACTGAGGGCGATAAAGTGAGACTCTGTCTCTATGGAAAAAAAAATAAAATAAAATAAAGAAAATAAAATGTACACACACTTGCTTTGGCAAGGTAAAAAGAACACAAATTGTAATAAAATACATGTATTTAAAAAAAAAAGAACACAAATTGCAGGCATTAATGTGAACTGTTTGTCATTTGTGTCTGGTTAATATAATCACATTTAGGAGTAAATGCAAGGAAATGTGAGCTCTGAGGGTTCAGTGGACTCTAAAGCATTCTTCCACTGGATATTTCTCTTGGGGATGGCTCTGACTTACTTTCTTCTTCCAAAACCTAAAGAGAAGTAGCTATCCCTTTTGGAAAATGATGCTTGCCTTGGAGATCCCATGGCAGCTGGCCTGGGCTCCACAGCTGGTATCCATCATGCAAATATGTTGCTCGTGATGTTGCATGCATCTTCCTCTTCTGGGAAACCTTCCTCGGTTTTGCCGTGGTGGTCCAGGTACTCCCTCTTCCTATTTTGCAAAATGGGAGTTTGGATTAAGGGTAAAGAAGGAATGGTCATTTTAAAACATGGAGCACTTGGGGGTGAAGAGGATTGTCCTGCTTTAGAGATTATTGGTTCTCATTTTTTCTCCGAGTGGATGTGGGGTGGGATATGCACATCTGTACCCTTTATGGTGGTTCATCAACTTTATCCTTATCTAGTACCCAGAAATGCAGATGGCTCCTTTCTCCTGAGAGCAGGATTCTCTTCAGCACAACTTCTCTCTGAACCTCTTCCCTCCTTTATCTCCTTCCTAAGATCCCTTTCTCCTTCCCAAGGGCCCCTTTTAAGATGCATAAAACAGTGTGGATGCATAGAAGACACCGCTGTGCTCACTCAAAGACAGTTCTCTTCATCTCTCTTGGTGCCACCCTCATGCCTCCAAAGGGGTTTCTGATTAGGGCTGAGAGCATGAAAGTGGCATATGAGAAGGGATGGGGGTGAGGCAAAGATGGGGGCTATGAAAAAGCACCAAAGACAAATCATACCTACTTGGCCACTTCGCCAAGGGCCCTCAGTAGCCGGTCTGGGTGCCCCTGGACATCATTTCTAGGTGAAGCATATAACAGGCTGCTCTATGTGGATATTTTCTGTAGCTGTTTACGTGGACCCTGCAGATGTTAAAGTGTGTGAATCAGAGGAATTCAGCATGGCATAACCAGCAAGCCAGAGCTTTGTGTGACAGACCAGGAACTCACCACAACTTGGTAATATCACACACAAGGACAAACTGTGGCAGCCTCAGTTTGCTAAATGGATTCACAAACACTAGCCCTTTTTTAAAATTTCGGATTAACATAAGGGTACAAATGATTAGGTTACATTGTTTGCATTTAAGTAAAGTCCAAGTTGTAGTTGAGCCCTTCACCCAGGAAGTGTGCCATATACCCTTATATTGTGCCCATTAGGTGAGAGCTTCACAAACCCCCCTCGTCCCCCCACTTGAATTTAATTGTATGTGGGCATGTAGTTGTTTATCTGTTGGTTTCATAATAGTATTGAGTACATCAGATGTTCGCTTTTCCATTCTTGTGATACTTAGGAAGTTGTTCTCCAAATCCATACAGGTACATACAAAAGATGTAAAGTTTCCATTTTTCTTTTCTAGTCCCTTTTTCATGGTAGAAGAGAAGGTACATCCAAAGTTAACTTTTTAAAATGTCTCCAAGTGTTGGTTTGCTTAGTGCATTCATCCAGAAGAGGTGAACTCTTAAATAAGGTGGCTGATGACACTAAATGACACTAAGTTAAGAGAAAAACACTGAAGGATTCTGAGAGTCTCCAGTTGGACTTGAATGTGTTGAGAAAGGCAGTTAGCTGCAGTATGACAGATTAAGTCTGAGTAGAATCTCTATAATTTTCAAAAGGGAGTTTGAAATGCTCAGATAAGCTAAACTTGCAGAAAGAAGGAAAGAATTCTAGAATTCACAATTCTCTGCCCAGGGGTTGAAGAACTACTTATAAGTATGGGCAGCCCGCGGGTAAAATGAGAGCATGGACTTGCCCTGTTCAAGAGAGCTGGACCTTTTTCTCCTATCCGGCCATGTGGACCTGTTTATGGTTTCCTGATTATGCCACATTCTGACCCTTTCCCCCACAGCCCCTGGCACTCTTATTACTTTCCTTCCATAGCAGTTATCATGGTTCGTAATCAGATATGTGTTTGATAATTTGATTGTCTGATCATAGCATCCTGCAAACTTCAACAGGGACTTTGTTTTGTTCAGAATTATATCCCCAATGCCAACCTACTGGAAGATATTTAGTAGTCCTCCACAAATACTTTTCAACAAACAAATAAATGATCGTTTGCACATTTTCCCCCCTCTGCTTGGAATGTCTTCATTCTTCCTATTTAGTTGGTAACCTTGTATTTTTCAAAACCCAAGTTGTATCACTACTCCAAAACACTACCTCTGCCGAGGAAATTACAGCCTCTTTTCTTTGTCTCTTCTAAGCATCTAGAATGCTGCAGTCACAACATACTACTGCAATTGTGTTTTTTTTTAATTTATTTTATTTTATTTTTATTATTAAATCATAGCTGTGTACATTAATGCAATCAAGGGGTACAATGTGCTTGTTTCATATACAATCTGAAATATTTTCATCAAATTGTTTAACATAGCCTTCATGGCATTTTCTTAGTAATTGCAATTGTTTGTTTACATAGGTCTCTTCACAAGTAGAGTATGAGCTCCCTGAGGTCAGGAACTGGATCTTCTTTACCTCTTTATTCCCAGTACCCAGTGGCATACAGTAAGTGCTCATAGATGTTTGGGAAGTGAAGTAATAAGCGAACCTTATGTTTTCTAGCCATCTCATTCAAGGAGAAGTCCATTCAGGGGCAGTGCTGATGCTTCAGTCAATAACACAGTGAATGAGCAGGACACCAGTGATGCCCACGCCTAACATTCATGTTGTTTCCCCTTCCTTTAGGGACTTGCCACTTTTCTCCTTCACCCTTGTGGCCTAAATGGACTTTCCCAGGCCACAGTGAGGTGAATCTGTGATGCAAGCTGGGGCAGTCAAAAAACTTCCCTAGGCTTTTTTCTTCCAGTAGCTGGGCGACAATTCTTTCTGCTCTGATGTACTAATGCGAAGGTGTCAGCCCAAGTCATTCCCCACTGCTTGGAGAAAGGAACCATTTCTGGAGAGCACTGGAGAGGATCAAAGTGTAGTTTGGGCACTTAGCTAGCCCTGCCCTTTCAGGGTTTGGGTTATGTAAGTGCATACATCTCTCTTTTGCTTTAAACTAGTTCAGATTGTACGGCTTTCTAACAGGGGCAGAGCTCAGCCTCTGTACTACTGCTGGTCCTTTGTGTCCAGCCCTTTCCTCATACAACATCCAGCTCTCCCCTAAAAACTTCTTCTTCTTCTTCTTCTTTTTTTTTTTAGAGACAGAGTCTCATTTTATCGCCCTCTGTAGAATGCTGTGCCCTCACTGCTCACAACCTCCAGCTCTTGGGCTTAGGTGATTCTTCTGCCTCAGCCTCCCGAGTAGCTGGGACCACAGGTGCCCGCCACAACACCTGGCTATTTTTTTGTTGTAGTTTGGCCAGGGCTGGGTTTGAACCCGCCATCCTCGGTATAGGGGGCCAGTGCCCTACTCACTGAGCCATAGGCACTGCCCTCCCCTAAAAACTTCTTGAACAAATATTACAATGAAGAATATCAATGTGGAAGACATTCAGTTTTAAGATGACAGAGTAAAGATAGTTCTGTTCTCCTTTTTCCTCAAAAAGTCCCCTAAAAAAACGAGAAGAACAAGAATCAGAAACATGGAGTTTATCTTTAGTAAAACTAGAAGACAGTTATGACTCTGTATCAAAAAAGGAGGAAGGTCACACTAAACTACCTGCCCAGGGACACCCAATCAATCAGGAGGAGCTGATTCACTCCACTGGACAGCAAGAAGCCTCAGGATTTGGTGGCACCAGGTACCTGGAAGGTAGCAGCCAGGCAGGAGGGTATAAGAAGCAGCTTGATCTCTAAGTTCTCAGCTACTCTCCAAGGCAAGAAGATGAGAGTCTTTTTTTTTTTGAGACAGAGTCTCACTATGTTGCCCTCGGTAGAGTGCTATGGCATCACAGCTCACAGCAACCTCAAACTCTTGGGCATAAGTGATTCTCTTGCCTAAGCCTCCCAAGTAGCTGGGACAATAGGACCTGCCACAAAGCCCAGCTATTTTTCTGAGATGGGGTCTTGTTCTTGCTTGGGCTGGTCTTGAACCAGTGAGCTCAGGCAATCCACCCACCTTGGCCTCCCAAGTGCTGAGACTGTGAGCATGAACTGCCTCGCCTGGCCCCAAAGATGAGAGTCTTTAGAGAAGCTGAGACAAGAACATCTTGGGAAATCAGGTACTGTACAGAGGAGAGCTGGCGGTGAGGGGCTAGCATCTGAATAGAGGAAAGTGAGAACTCAGTGCCCTTCCCTGCCTGGTTCAAGATACTTCCTCTCTCCCCACCTCCCTCGGGGGACTGGGTGATGTGTCTCTGGAGAAACAGACCACCACCAGAGAAAATACCAATCTACAATAAAATTTAGGGATCCCCAAAGAAAAGTTGGCTGACCATCTGCTTTTATTATAATGAAGGCCATCAGCTGACAAAGCCACCCACATGTAAGTAGCTTCCAAATAGTCTTTGAGTACATTGTTTTAAGTTATAAATGTATAGACAAAAATCACTGGAAGTGTGATGAAATCCCCTAATAAAGTAGTTAGAAACCTGAACAATAATGATGACAACAACAATAAAAACTCAGGGAGGGGAAGAAAAAGCTTTCAGAGAGAAAAAGAAAAATCATTTCAAAGGATTGGGGAAAAGAATAATCCTAGATAACAACTTTGGGAGCTACAAGCTAATTGAGTAATGTCATTAAAAGTTGGAGTAAAAATGATTTCAGCCTACAATTCTATACCTACTCACCAAAACCAACCTTTAATTATGGGTAAGAATAGTATATACAAGTTTTCATACAAACAACATCACAAAATGATTTTTTTTTTACATATTCTTTCTCAGGAAATTACTGGATTTTATATTCCAACAAATAAGCCAAGAAAGAGCACAGTAGATCCAGGGAGAAAGAGATCTTGAGGATAACAACCAAAGGAAGTCCCTAAAGACCACCAGGTAAGACTAGATTAGGTGGCAGGCAGGCTTCGAAAGTAACGCATGTGAATTAAATGGGTGGATGGGCTGGGAAGAACAAAATGGAACTACTCGATGATCTAAAATTTGTGAAAATTTTTGTTGAGAAATGTTTTACAGCCAGGCACGGTGACTCACCCCATAATCCTAGCACTCTGGGAGGCTGAGGCAGGTGGACTTTTTGAGCTCAGGAATTGGGAGACCAGCCTGAGCAAAAGCGAGACCCCATCTTTAAAAAGAATAGCCAGGTATTGTGCTGGGCTCCTATAGTCCCAGCTACTCAGGAAGCTGAGACAAGAGGATCACTTGAGTCCGAGAGCTTGAGGTTGCTGTGAGCTATGAAGCCATGGCATTCAACCCTACGGCAACAGAGAAAGAATCTGTCTCAAAAAAAAAAATGTTTTGCAGATCTGTTGATGAGTGAGTATGAGAATGAACACTTATCATTGGTTAAACACAATCCAAGCAAAGAAAAAAAAAACACAGGCAATTATCAACTTCAAGAAAAATTAAAAGATATACAAGAAAGTAACTGTAATCACAATGCCCTTCTTGATTCATCAGCAAACTGTATTTACAGTAATGGTAATTAACACTGAATATAGATTGAATCGAAACACATGATACAACTATGCTGGGCGAATGGGGGAAGGAGCAGAGGAAGAGAAAGAGCACTAATAGCCTCACCTATAAGGAAAGGACATCAATAGATAACATCAACTTGATGACTAGAGAGAGAATTACAAACCCAGAAACTTAGAGACAAATAGAAACATCTAAAAAAAAAGCTGGAAGTGATTGTCTCTGGATAATAGGATGGTGGGCATGGGGGGTGGGGCAGAGCAGCATGAAAATACTGCTTGTTGTTGTTGTTATAAGCCTTTTGGCACTATTTGACCTTTTAAGCTATATACGTTTATTACTTTGATAAGTAAAAGTTAGTTTTAAGAATTCTACCATATTGAAAGGGCACCAAATTATTAGCCTGCACAGTTACCCATGTGTCATGTTACAGTTGTGCTGTAGTGCTTGGAGGATTGCAGATGTGGTCAGATAGAGGTCAAGGGACAGATAAGGGAGAGTTTTATGTGCCAAGCTAGAGAGCTTGGCTTTTATTGTAAAGGGAATGTGAGCCTTCAGGGATCTTAAACAGTGGAATAATAGGATCAGAGACGCTCTCTGAGCATTAGTCTCCTCATCTGTAAAATGACTGACTTGGCCCAGAAAGAACCATTCTGTCACTTCTCCTCCCTCCCCCGAACATTTGATTATGAAAAATTTTAAATGTCTTCTTAGTTACTACTTACGCAATGTATTAATTAACTAATTATTTTGTTAGTATCTTATATATTATTAAGCTGTGAATTATTTACATTTACTATGAAAAACTTTCAGAAAAATTAAAAGAACGATACCCTGAATATTCACGTAACCATCTAGATTCTGCAATTAACATTCCGCCATATTTGCCTTCCTCACATAAGGATCCATCTATCCACCTCTCTGTTATCTGTCAAGCTATGTGATATTCATGATACATTTATGGGCATATGCTTCTCTAAATACTTTACCATGCATATCATTACTAGAGGTCAACATATTGAACTCTGGAAATAAAAATTTGCACAGTGGAATTCACAAATCTTTAGGGTACCATTCCAGAGTTTTGACAAATACATAATGCCTATATGGCCCACACCTTTATCAACACTATAGAATATTAAAATCACTGTGGAATGTTCTCTCATTATTCCACCATGTTTTTATTTGCAATTGTAAAGTTTCAACCCAGGGCAGGGTGCTGACATTGAAGCCACTGAGTGAATGTGGGGAGGCGTAAGGGAGGAGTAGGAAGGTCAACACAGGTACCTTCCTTGATGGAGGCCCCAGGAAAACCAGAGAGGTTGACGGAGTATAAAAGGTTTATCTTGGTTAAAGATACCAGATAAAGCTTTAACATGTACTGGTTGACAAAGCCTACATTAGATGGCCTCTAAGACCCCATCCAGCTCTGAAACTGTGTCTTTATTTCTGGGGTTTGGAACGCAGACTTTTTTTTGAGATAGGTCTCCTGTTGCCCAGGCTAGAACTTAGAACTTCTGGGCTCAAGTGATCCTCCTGCCTCAGCCTCCCAGACTTTGTTTTCAATGAATTTGACAAGCATTTCTTAAGTGTACAATTGTAGCAGGTTCAGAAAGCCTCACAGTCTTTAAACTACTCTTAATGCCATCTGTGGGCAAAATTAACCTACTTTTCCTCTGCTTAGGACTTTGGTAATATCTGTCTGATTGTGTAAGGTGGAAGTCAGTAAGATGAAGAGTATGTAATACACCATCCTTAATTACCCTCCTTCTGTAAAACTTCACAGTGGGTGGCAACTGTGGCTCAAAGGAGTAGGGCGCTGGCGCCATTGGCCAGAGGTGGTGGGTTCAAACCTAGCCCCGGCCAAAAAACTGCAAAAAAAAAAAAAAAAAAAAAAGTTGGCTCGGCGCCTGTGGCTCAAGTGGCTAAGGCACCAGCCACGTACACCTGAGCTGGTGGGTTCGAATCCAGCCCGGGCCCACCAAACAACAATGACGGCTGCAACCAAAAAATAGCCGGGTGTTGTGGTGGGCACCTGTGGTCCCAGCTACTTGGGAGGCGGAGGCAGGAGACTCACTTGAGCCCAGGAATTGGAGTTTGCTGTGAGCTGTGATGCCACCGCACTCTATCCCAGGTGACAGTTTGAGACTCTGTCTCAAAAACAAAACAAAACAAACCACGCTGTACACAGGATTAAACAGAAGCAAGGGTTTACAGTATTATGATAAGATTTCTCTCAATAAATATTTGTTGAAAACTGTTAAAGATGAATTATTAAGATTTCTCTTAATAAATATTTGTTGAAAACTCTTAAAAGAGGCTTGGCGCCCATAGCGCAATTGTTATGGCGCTGGCCACATACACTGGGGTTGGTGGGTTTGAACCCTGCCCAGGCCTGCTAAACAACAATAACAACTGCAACAAGAAATAGCCAGGCATTGTGGGGGTGCTTGTAGTCCCAGCTACTTGGGAGGCTGAGGCAACAGAATCGCTTAAGCCCAAGAGTTGGAGGCTGCTGTGAGCTGTGATGTCACAGCACTCTACTGAGGGTGACAAAGTAAGACTCTGTCAAAAAAAAAAAAAAAAAGAAAACTCTTAACAGATAAATTATTAATCTATTGTAATTAGTGTTGGTAAGGGTCTCTAAAAGCTTATTTCCTATTCTGAGTTAAGGGCTATCTTCTGTGATCTAAACTCTATTTCACAGAAAAATTAGACAGATTTTCTCTGATGGGAGGTTAAACAGTAGTAGTGAGTCTGATGGGGAGGACAGTTTCCTTTTCTTGTTTCATAGAGAAAATTGACCAGACTCAAGGATTTCTGAAGTTGACTTAAGAAGGCAAACAGTCTAGAACTATCAGAAAATTATCAGGGGGTAATTATTTAACAGGAAAGGTAGATGCTTATGTTACTTGAGAACATTAAAAAAAAAAAGTAGGTTATACCAAATAGAATATGGTTGCTATTGAAAGCCGAAGATAAACACTTAATAATTTTAGCTTCTAGGGCCTGGCACAGTGGCTCATGACTGTAATCCTAGCACTCTGGGAGGCTGAAGCGGGTGGATTGCCTGAGCTCAGAAGTTTGAGGCCAGCCTGAGCAAGAGTGAGACCCCATCACTAAAAATGGCCAGTGTTGTGGTGTGTGCCCATAGTCCCAGCTACACAGGAGGCTGAGACAAGAGGATCTCTTGAGCCCAAAGACTTTGAAGTTGCTGTGAGCTACCATGCTGTGGCACTCTACCAAGGGTGACTGAGTAAGACTGTTCCCCACCAAAAAACAATAATAATTTTAGCTTTCTCTAAATGATGACCTTCTACATTTGCTGTTACGTTGAATAATCTAAAAGCAGAATTATAATCTGAACAAGGTTGACAGGCTATGCTTCTCCACTTCCTATATCATGACTCTCTGGAGTAACAAGTGAAATATCTTAGGCGGCACCCGTAGCACAGTGGTTAGGGCGCCGGCCACTGAAGGTGGCAGGTTCAAGCTTGGCCTAGGCCAGCTAAAACAACAATGACAACTGCAAAAACAACAACAACAAAAAATACACGGGCATTGTGGTGGGCACCTGTAGTCCCAGCTACTTGGGAGGCTGAGGTAAGAGATCGCTTAAGCCCAAGAGTTTGAGGTTGCTGTGAGCTGTGATGCCACTCTACCCAGGGCAACATAGTGAGACTCTGCCAAAAAAAACAAAAAAAAAAGGGTGGCACCTATAACTCAAGTGGCTAAGGCGCCGGCCACATACACCAGAGCTGGCAGGTTCGAATCCGGCCTGGGCCTGCCAAACAATGACAACTACAACCAAAAAATAGCCAGGCATTGTGGCAGGTGCCTGTAGTCCCAGCAACTTGGGAGGCTGAGGCAAGAGAATCGCTTAAGGGAATGAGTTTGAGGTTACTGTGAGCTGTGACGCCACAGCACTCTATCCAGGGTGATAGCTTGAGGCTCTGTTTCAAAAAAAAAAAAAAAAATTGAGACATTTTATATGAAAACACTCTACAATAGGTTATAGCCCTTTATTCTTTGAAATTATGGTAAGATCCCCTGTCCCTGGGCTACAGAGGATTGTCGGTAAGTATTAATTCCGACTGAGGCAACAATAGTGTAGTAGAAAGAGCATAGACTAGTATTCAAGTCTCAGCGCTGGGGATCACTACTCAGCAGCTTTGGAAAAGCCACTTAAGTTTCCGTGAACCTTCATTTTACCTCAGTGAGGATAACCTAACTTTTCTTTTCTTTTCTTTTTTTTGTAGAGACAGAGTCTCACTTTATCGCCCTCGGTAGAGTGCTGTGGCCTCCCACAGCTCACAGCAACCTCCAACTTCTGGGCTTAGGTGATTCTCTTGCCTCAGCCTCCCACGTAGCTGGGACTACAGGCGCCCACCACAAAGCCCGGCTAGTTTTCTGTTTTGCAGTTCAGCCGAGGCCGGGTTTGAACCCGCCACCCTCGGTATACGGGGCCCTACTCGATAAGCCACAGGTGCCGCCCAACCTAACATTTCTTGAGTATCACTCTGTGCCAGGCTCCAGCTTAAGCCCTTTATTGTATTACCATATTTAACCCTTACATCATGTAGACAAGAATAACAGATAGTTCTATTTTCCAATTGGGAAATAGGTTTAGAGAAATTAAATAACTTCCTCAAGGTCATGAAGCTCTTCTACCTACAGCTTCAGAGGTCCATCCAACAGATTACTCACCACTTCCATTCAAATGTCAGATAAGCAATACAGACTTATTCTGAAATATGATTTCCCCACTCACCCATTGCCATTCCTCCTTCTCGATCTTCAGTTGCTCTGACCAAAACCTAGAACCACCCTTGATTTCTTTTTGTCTCAGTCTCCTCCTCTCCTGTCCCATCCCATCAGTCCAATCTGTTAGCTAGTCCTGTGTGCTGTCTCAAATTACATTCCTCATTCAGCTATTTCTTACTAGCCCCACTACAGCCACAACCCAACCCAATCCCTACCCAGGATCTTGTAAAAGACATTAGACAGTAAATCAAATCCACACAAAGAAATAAAGAACAGTGAGGGCTACTACATAAGTAAGTATAAAAGTCAGCATTAAAAAAAAATCAATTATCTAGTTTCAGGAATTATGTTTTAGCAAGAGAAAATAGACGAAGACATCCACCAATCTCAGGGAGGTCCTCAGTGCTACCGGGTACTCCTCCTAAGCTTCCTTAACATATTCACTTTCCTCATCTCTTACATGACGATCACAATTCACATCTTTTCTCAAATCTCTGATACCTCTCCTCCTTACTCACAGCTGAGGATCTTGCCAAAAAAGCAGCAAAAAGTCACCAGAAAAGAAATTGCACACCCTCCCCCTGCTGTCTCTATCTACCCACCTGCGTCGACCTGTCGAGGCTGTGCCGGAGAACACCAGATTCCATTCCTCCTTCCCTCTTGGGTCATTCCCATCTCCACCCGCCATCTTGTATCATTAATTTTTCCTTCTTGTCTGGATAATTTTCTTTATAATACATTGTTGTATTTTTTCTTACCTTAAAAAACAAAAAAATACACTCCAGCAACACTTAATTTTTCCGCTCCTCTTTGCAGCAAAATTCCCTAAAAGAGTCTTCTCTGTATCTGTCTCCAATTCCTTTCCGTCTTCCCCTCTTACTGCATTTGTCTATATACCCTCATTTATTTTCTGTATTTAAAGAAAATACATATAAAAAATAGAAAAATCATTATTAACTGTGGCAGTTATCTGCGCTTTCTTAAAATATTGATTAACTTAAGTAAGGTGAAGGTGAAGATAAACAAATGTTAATTTTTCTCCCATGTAATGTTGAAATATAAAAATAGTAATAACAACTTATTATGGACTCTCTGTGTACTAGATATGACCAGGCACCTCAGTGTGTTATTTCCTTTCATTTTTCTAACTCTATGAGAATGGTACTAACAGACTCCTAATTTTATAGATAAGAAAACTATGACAAGAGAGAATTCAAATACTACCTAAATAAAGTTATTTTCCTTCAAGTATATTCCACCCAGGTACTCACCTTCACCCCCTTACCCAGGCAGCTCTTGAGCAGGCCACTGCTGACCTCCATGCTGCTAAGTCCAACAGTCCCATCTTAGCCTCAGTGTACTTGACCTGTCTTCATTTGATACAGTCACTCACTCCCCACTTTTCAAAACAGGTCTTCCCACTTGGTTTTGAAGATTCCCTTGGTTCTCCTTTCGTCTCTGTGGCTGTTCTTTCTCACTCTTCTTTGCTGGTTCCACTTCGTCTCCCTGACCTTTGGCTACTGGAGTGTTCTGAGTACCCCACAGCTCAACTAGTAGACATCTTCTCTATCTGTATTTCTCCCTTGAAACTCTTATCCAGGCTCGGTGCACTTAGCACAGTGGTTATGGTGCCAGCCACATATACTGAGGGTGACGGGTTCAAACTTGACCCGGGCCAGCTAAACAACGACAACTGCAACAAAAAATAGCCAGGCATTGTGGCGGGTACCTGTAGTCCCAGCTACTTGTGAGGCAGAGGCAAGAGAATCACTTAAGCCCAAGAGTTTGAGGTTGCTGTGAGCTGCGATGCCACAGCACTCTACTGAGGGTGACATAGTGAGACTCTGTCTCAAAAAAAAAAAAAAAGGAAAGAAAGAAAGAAAAGAAAATCCTATCCAGCATTATGGTTTTGAATTAATATAAGCAGGGAACTTCTAATTTATGTCTTCAGCTACACTTCTCTTCTAAATTCTGGGGATATATATACAGCCAATTGAAATATCCATGCGAACATCTACTGTGGAGCTCAGACTAACCAAATGTCTGATTCTCTGCATATTCCCACTACAAATGTGCTCATTCTAAAGGTTTCTCATCCTAGTACATGGCAGCTCTACGCTCCAGTTGCTCAGACTAGTAACCTGGGAGTCATTTGTATCTATCTTGCTTTCTTCCATACTTGATATCCAGTCTATCAAAAAATCTTGTTGATCGCACCTTCAACATAGTCTGGAATATGATGACTTCAACTGCTCCCATCCTGGTCGAAGACAACATCAACTTCTCCTGGATTATTGCAATAGTCTCCTAATTGGTGACTATTTCCACCCTTGCTTCTTCCAGTTTTCTCAACAAAGCAAACAAAATAATCCCTTAAAACCCAAGTTAGGTCATGCCATTCCTCAGCGGAAAGCCCTCTGGTGGCTTCCAGCTCACAAACAGTACATGCCAGTATCCTCCTATGGCCTCAGACGCCCTATGTGATGGGAGCATTGCTCTCCTCCCACTCCTTTCTCTCCAAGCTATGCCATGCTCCAAACACAGCTGGCATGCTCCCACCTCAAGGACTTTGCCCTTGCCTTTCCCTTGGCCTCCACGTTTTTCCCTGGAGCTCCTTCCCTTGCTGTTTTCAGCCCTCTGCTCAAATGTCACTTCGCTAGTGAGGCCTTCCCCAGTCACCATATAAATTAGTAATGTCCTGTCTCCCTCATCTCAAACCACATTTCCTTTTCCCCAACTCTGTTCTCCAGAGCACTAACCACAATCTGATGTTTCTAGGTGTCAATTTACCTGTGTATTTATTGACTGTCTTCCTCTAAGCTTCATGAGAGAGGGACTTTATTTTGTTCACCTCCATATTTCCAGCTCCTAGAACTGTGCCTGACACCTGGCATTTAAAAAACATTAGTTGGGGAAATAGGACATGAATTGTAGTTTTACTACTATAAAATGTGTCATTACTGATGTTGCTATGGTAGTTTAGCTTTTTGCTTTGGCTGGTTAACTTTTACTTACCCTTCCAGACTTCACTCCGGGATCCCAAATTCCAACCAGCATTCCCTTCTCTAAGTTCCCATGGGAAACTGAGCACATCTCCATGAGCGTGCCGAGCCCTGGTCAGATGATGGCGTCTGCTTCCCCGGGAAGTTGGACTATGAACAGGGCAGCTTATCTTTTATTGGAGCCTCCCTAGGGTCTCACACGATGTTTGCCAAACATCAAGCAGCCTACAGAGGTTGGAAGGCAAGAAGGAGGAAGGATGAAGGAAGAAAGGAAAGAGGTAAGAACAAAGGGAAGAATCGATGGAAGATACACTGTGATTATTTTCCTTTCACTTAAAAACAATCTGAATACAAATTCAATTAATACACACTTTAGGAATGCTGCAGACTACCTTCCTAAAAATACTGTGGTAAAATATACAAAACTTTCACCATTTTAATCATTTTTTTATTTTTTTGAGACAGAGCCTCAAGCAGTCACCCTGGATAGAGTGCTGGGCATCACAGCTCACAGCAACCTTCAATTCCTGGGCTCAAGTGAGTCTCCTGCCTCCGCCTCCCAAGTAGCTGGGACTATAGGCGCCCGCCACAACACCCGGCCATTTTTTGGTTGCAGACGACATTGTTGTTTGTCGGGCTTGGGCTGGATTTGAACCCGCCAGCTCAGGTATACGTGGCTGGTGCCTTAGCCACTTGAGCCACAGGCCCCAAGCTCATTTTAACCATTTTTAACAGTATAGTTTGGTGCTATTAAGTATTTTCACTTTTTTGAACAGCCGTCACCACCATCCACCATTAGAACTCTTCTCTTCTTGCAAAACTGAAACTCTGTATCCTTTAAATAACAATTCCTGATTCCCCCTTTCGGTAGCCCCTAGCAACTGTTACTCTACTTTCTATCTCTACCATTTTTACTACTATAGGTATCTCATCTACTACGTATATGGAATCATATAATATTTGCCTTTTTGTGACCAGCTTATTTTACTTAGCATCATGTCCTCAAGGTTCATCCATGTGTTGGCGTCTATCAGAATTTCTTTCCTTTTCAAGACTGTATAAACCTAATTTTTCTCAGCCATTCATCTGTCACTTGGGTTCCATCTTTTGGCTGTTGTAAATAATGTTGCTATGAACATGGGTGTGAAAATATCTGTTCAAATCCCTGCTTTCAATTGTTTTAGGTGCTGATTAAAGAAAAACCCAAAATATGTTTTTCCTTGGCTCTCACACCCCAACAGTCATCAGCACAGAAGACTTCTGGGACCAAATGTGGGGAGAGAGGTTCCTAACACACCCTCTGTGCATCCTTTAATTCAATCCCAACACTATTTACCTTACCTGGAGATATCGTCAGGTCCCACAGGTTGAGTCTCAGTCCTCAAAACTGCCCCCGTCTGATACTAGTCACAAGTCTGGACCTCCAGAATTTCCAACCAACTTGCTATAAATTGAGGATTCCATGATCCTCTCTTTGAGTTTGATTAATTTGCTGGAGCAGCTCACAGACTCCAGGGAAACACTTAAGTTTACTGGCTCATTATAAAGGATATCACAAAGGATACAGGTGAAGAGATATATAGAGGGAGGTCCTGGGGGGGGGGGAGGAGTGCACAGCTTCCATGCTCCCTTTTAGTGGGCAATGATCCTCTAGGAACCTGCACATGTTCAGCTGTCCAGAAGCTACTTGAACCCAGTTCTTTCAGGTTTCAATGGAGTCCTCCAAGGTATTGGGTGGGACTCTCTCTGTAATGAGGGTCTTATGACCCAAATCAAAAGGGTTGGGGGGGGCTCGGTGCCTGTAGCTCAAGCGGCTAAGGCGCCAGCCACATACACCAGAGCTGGCAGGTTCGAATCCAGCCCAGGCCGCCAAACAACAATGACAACTACAACCAAAAAAAAAAAAAAAAAAAAAACTGGCCAGGCATTGTGGCGGGCGCCTGTAGTCCCAGCTACTTGGGAGGGTGAGGCAAGAGAATTGCTTAAGCCCAAGAGTTTGAGCTGTGTGAGTGCGAGCTGTGATGCCATAGTACTCTACCCAGGGGGACAGCTTGAGGCTCTGTCTCAAAAAAAAAAAAAAAAAAGGTTGGGGGTAAGATTAGAGTCCTGCCTTGGGGCAGGTGAAAGGAGGGCAGGGGAAGGTCAGAGAGATTCTTCTGTCTTCTGAGGACTGTTCCTGAGGCTTAAAGCACTCAACACAATAATAAAAAACTGCAACAAAGGCTATGAAAGTTATGAGCCAAGACCCACGGATGCAAACAATATATGTAGTGTGTATCTGTCATAACACCACAGGTGGACACCCAGAAGAGGAAGAGCTTGATCATATGGGCAGTTCTATTTTTAATTTGGGGCAAATTGCGTGGTGTTTTCCACAGTGACTCCCCCATTTTACAATCCCATAGTGATACCGGTATTTCACTGTTCAGTAGGTCATTGGTCTCAGGGATTCCAAGAATGAACCCACGGACCACAGATTGGTGGTAAGATAGGACTTTTATTAGAAGTTAGAAAGGAATACAGAAGAAGTAAAGAGCACCAGAGCTTCTGGAAGGGGGAAAGAACTGAAGGACTCCCTCTGGAGTCTCCACCTGGGCTCTTTTATCTAGAGGTCTTAAGTCTAGAGGATTACGCATGCCTGGAGGGTGAGGTTATCAGGTCCTTTACAACCTTTGTCCCTGAGAAAGGATTAGGGTATGTGCTCCTACCCAAGGTGGAACCACCCAGAAAACCATCAGAAGCTGCTTTGTTCTTGATCTTATCAGAGCCCAGAGGGTGTGTCCCGAAAAAGGCAGTCTGCTTGTGTCTGGAAATAGTGGGGGTCTGACTTCTGAGCTCACCTGGGCCTAGAGAATGGGGGGTTCCCTGCCTAGCCCTGAGTGGTGGAATCCTGTATCAATAGCAGTGCACAAAGTTTACGGTTTCCCTACGTTTTTTCTAATAATCATTCCTTCCTTCTCTCCCTCCCTCCCTCTCTCTCTCTCTTTTTTTTTTTGTAGAGACAGAGTCTCACTTTATCGCCCTCGGTAGAGTGCTGTGGCGTCACATGGCTCACAGCAACCCTCAACTCCTGGGCTTAGGCGATTCTCTTGCCTTAGCCTCCCGAGTAGCCGGGACTACAGGCACCCGCCACAATGCCTGGCTATTTTTTGTTTTTTGAAGTTCAGCCGGGGCTGGGCTTGAACCCACCACTTTCAGTGTATGGGGCCGGCACCCTACTGACTGAGCCACAGGCGCCGCCCTCTTTTTTTTTTTTTTTTTTTAAATACTATCTGTCCTATTACCCATCTATCCTAATGGGTGTGACATGGTGCAGGCTTCCTTTGAAAGTCTAAATACATCATCAAGCCACATGCAATAAAGATGGTTCCAGTCCATGAACCCCTGTATCACTCTCCCTCCGGAGAAACCCTAACTGCTCCCTTCCATCATCGCCCGATCCAGCAGGAAGCAGTTAGATCGAGTCTTCGCCCCTTTTCCCTAACCGCAGTTGGGGTTTCTACTCGGAGAGGGAGAATTGATGCAGGACACCTGGCGCCCTAGCAAGCTCAGTGGAGCTGGTGGACCTGTCGCCTCCTCCTTGGTGGTGTTGGTGCTGCAGCAGCCAGCTGAGGAACCAGCGGGCTGGATGACAGGCAAGGAGGGGGACCGCCAACCTCCACCGGAGGCTCCAATAGCCAAAAAGGCCAGACAACTGCCGAGGAGACACCTGTGCCTTGGTGTCTCCTTCACTTTACACTTAGGACTAAATGTGGAACCGCCATTTCCTATGCCTAGGTCAATTTCTTGTGAATTTCCTAGGCCTCAATTCCATGAATGGACTGTATCCATTCATTGATACATTCATTCACCTTGTCCCCGGAGGAAGGGACTGTATTCATTCGTTTCCTGGCCAAGGAACCCATACACCTATATATACCCTGAGACTAAAGGCCTAAAGGAAGAGATGGGGAAAGACCAGGAGAGGAACGGAGAGAGCTTCTCTCTCCCCACTTGAGTTCTCTCCCTCTACCAGGAGCTTTAGTGTTTTCTGTAAATAAATTCTGACTTACCACTGGGGGTGGGGGGGAAATAATGTAATGAAGAATAATAAAATATATGTATTTAAAAAAATAAAAAAAATAAAAAAATAAAAAGAAAGTCTAAATACATCTGCAAATAGATCTAAGCCCCCAGCTTTGCATCTTTAGGCTGAATGGCAGCCAGGAGTGCTGAGATGGGCTTCTAGGATTTGTTCAGTGGTTGCAAGGCTCCCTCCCCTCTCATCCTAGTGGGGCCACAGACCATTGCAGAGCAGTTTCTGTGGTGTAGGGTCCAGGACTCCTGGTACCCAGGTGCCCCACAGCAACACACACTGTTACTCTGCCCTCTTCTCCATCAGCCCAGGCTCATTCTCTTGGTTAGCCTGTGGGTCGTCTTCCCACACTCCTCCTGGGTCTGGCTCCTCCTGAGATTCGACAGCTAACAAAAGGCAATTGTGGTTTACTCACTTGCAGGAAAGAGAATAGCATAAGGGCATTAAGCTGTCTGAATAAGTGGTAAAATAAAATAGAGGATGAGGACCGATTCTGAGGACTCCTCATGGTGCCATCTGACAAAGACAAGTAAAGAACACCTACCTGGCAAGCGCCCACCCCTGGCCACATATGCCCGCCTGTCAGCCCTCTACCTCCTAAGTCCATCTTTGTTCCTAGGGAGCTGTGGTGTGGCGTTAGAGCATTTCCTTACTGCAGACAATTCTAAAAATACGGCAGGACTTCTGTAAGTTGACCACCCAGGGGACTGTAACCAGCTGGTCAACACCCAGAGGGGTCAGCATAAGGAACTAGGTCTACTGTACATGTGGTACATGTCCAGTCTATGAAAATTAGGTCAACTTAAGGAGGTGGTCAATGTAGGGAGGTGGCCAATATGGAGGTTCTACTGTATTTCCAAAAACTTCCTTATATGCAACCTAATGAAAGGGAAGCTATGATTTAAACATGTTACCTTCACAATTAACTGATTTGCTTGGTGGATCAGTAAACCTTATTCGGCCTGTTTTCTCAGCTATAAAATGAAGCTATTGGACAAAAAAAAAAAAAATCTCAAGGGCTCTGCTAGGTCTAAATAATTTTAATTCCAAAACTTTGGATGATTCAAAAAATACTTCCTTTTACTTTTAGAAATGTTTTTTACATATATACATTTTTGTTTTATCTTGGACATGTTCACCCCATAACCTTGTGTGTAGTCTAATGTTTAAATAAGTTAGCATTTTCTAAATATAACTTAGGCAGAACAGGTCACTTGAGGTTATGTTGGCTGGATTGCAAGTAATCTACCAAGTGGATAGTTCACATCTGGTCAAGCTCTAGAAGGCTCCAAGCAGTCTTTAAAAGGTCTGAGAGTCAAAGCAATTCTGTCTTATTTTGCCCCGGATGGCAACCTCATTAATATAGAGTAAATCCCTGCAAACTTAGAGTTGGATGTTTGTTGCTGTTTATTCTCTGGCAGGAAACTATAAAACTGTGTGTCTGCATTAGCAGAGAGTTATGACTTCTCAGCCATTTGCCCTCTTATCCATCCATTTTTCTCTGCTAAAAGCACACACAAAAATGTCACTGGATTAAATGTAAAGATAAAAAGCCACTTTGGAAACAAATATATCAAATGTTTACTCAGTGGCTGTAATTTTCTGTCTTTCACTGCCTTTTACTTACTGTCAACTTCATATTGCAAACAATGTAAAAAGAGATAAAATTCAGAATTTTCATCCTCTCCCGCAGTATCCCCATGATTGAAAGGTAAAGAGCCTGTTTAAATGGCTCTCCCATCCTGTTGAGAGTCGTACAGGATACTGAATCACAAAGAGTAAAACCGGGAGTGACCCAGCTGTTTATCAGGCATTTCTTGGAGAACAGAGTAAGCCACCATCCTTCCACCAGTCACGTTCATTTTTGTCAAATTAAAAAATAAATTACCAGGCTCGGCGCCTGTGACTCAACGGGATAAGGCGCCAGCCACGTACACCTGAGCTGGCAGGTTCGAATCCAGCCCAGGCCAGCCAAACAACAATGACGGCTGCAACCAAAAAATGGGCAGGCATGTGGCGGGCGCCTGTAGTCCCAGCTACTTGGGAGGCAGAGGCAGGAGACTCGCTTGAGCCCAGGAATTGGAGGTTGCTGTGAGCTGTGAAGCCACGGCACTCTATCCAGGGTGACAGCTTGAGGCTCTGTCTAAAAAAAAAAAAAAAAAAAAATATATATATATATATATATATATATATATATATATATATATATAT
>CAUYRH010009231.1:0-21519 GCA_963574655.1 Perodicticus potto
TCACCTTCCCTCCATCCAGCTCCCCCCAAACTCCCTGCCTCCACCCTTTGTGTTCCCAATTCCTTCCTTAGTGATTAAAGAATTTAATCCAAAAAGCCCTGGTACAAACTCCAGGTTCTCCTTCTCTAGCTTCTCCTGTATTCCTGTCCCTCCTTATTCCTAGAAGGGCACACACTTTAGTTTGAATGCATAGGAGAGCCCAGAGTGGTGACAGAGACAGGGGGAAAGGCTTCCCCCTCAGAGAAAGGGACTGAGGAGTACAGTGTGGTGAAGTGAGGGCTCCCATAGCCTGGGGTACCAAAATGGGGTCCTGCAGCCAGAGGAAAGGACACTGGTCCCCCTGAGAAAGGAGACCCAGCAGCCTCAAATTCCTCCCGTTGTGAATAGTCACTGCTTGATCGCTTGCCCTTCTGGCGGCGGTTACAGAACCACACTCGGACTACCTGTGATGGACAACACAAGGGAGAAAGACATTAGACCATGAGCTCCAAGAGGTGGGTCTGGCTCTGCTTGGTCATTTTGCCTATAGCTAACAGCCCTAGAGAGACCAGAGGAGGGGTCAGAGCTAGAGAAAGGGAAGTGGTGATGGGGAGGAGGAGATAGAACACATGACAAAATGGACACTCACATCCTTCTCAAGCCCAAGCTGCTGAGCGATGTGGCTGATCTGCTGCAGTGTGGGTTTCGGGCATTGCAGGAACAAGTTCTCCAGGTTGCCTCTCACTCGGTTCTCAATACTTGTTCTCTTTCTCTTTCTAGCCTGCACAAGGGTCTCTGCTTTGCATATCTGGACAGGTGGGGAAGGGGAGACAAGAGTAGACTTTAGACCTGCTGAGAGCAACAGTTCCATGGAGCTATTTTTGTTTGTTTTTGAGACAGTCTCACTATGTCACCCTTGGTAGAGTGCAGTAGTGTCACAGCTCACAGCAAACTCCAACTCTTGGGCTTACGTGATTCTCTTGCTTCAGCCTCCCAAGTAGCTGGGACCAAGGCACCTGCCACAACGCCTGGCTATTTTTGTTGTTACAATTGTCATTGTTTAACTGGCCTGGACTGGGTTCAAACCCACCAACCTTGGTGCATGTGGCTGGCACCGTAACCACTGTGCTATGGATGCCAAGCCTCCATAGGGATATTGACTAGCTACATCACCAGAGCCAGGTGGTAGGAAAAAGGAATGTCCCTGGGGGGTGGCTCTGGACCCTTCCCAGCAGAACTGAGGAATTACACTCCATCCCATTGAGAACTATACTGCCCCCAAGAGGAAGAGCTACAAGCCAGGGATGATAGCAATGGAAATAGGGCCAAGATAGAGCATCCCTTCACCTCACCTCCTGAAGATTTTCATTGTTGTCAGCTTCCTCCACCCACTTCTGCAGCAGGGGCCGCAGCTTACACATGTTCTTAAAACTGAGCTGCAGGGCCTCAAAACGGCAGATGGTTGTTTGGCTGAACACCTTCCCTGGGGGAGGCCAGTGAAAGAAAAGCAATGTTAGATGGCCTTTGTTCCTCTAAAACTCAGGCCTCCCACCTCTTCTTGTCCTTACAAGATCCCACTGTGGATCCTACCTCATCCCACAGGAAGCTTATCCTCGTCCCTCTTCGTGGATGAGGGTAGAGCCTATCCCTGAAACACCCTCCCTCCACCCCGCTTGGTGGGAAGGAAAGGCCTAAGTACAAGAGTGTTTCTCTGGGGAATATGTGGTCCCTGTAGGTCAGAACATGCTGAAGGGACCCACCAAAGAGAACACCCAGGGTCAGCCCCACATCAGCCTGGGTATATCCCAGGGTGATCCTCTTCTGCTTCAGGAGCTTAGCAAACTGCTCGAGTTCTTTCTGCAGAGTTTTGATGTCCTGGGACTGTGTTTAAAAAGGCAAAAGACTTGTAAGAACATAAACACACCAGTTAGCAACCTCCCCTTTCCATTTTTTCCATTCAGGATTCAAGACCCTGACCATGGCCTCAAGGAATGGTCTGTGGGACTATCTCTGCCCACCTAAAATCTGAAAATAACCAATCTACATTCATTCACGCATTATTCCCTGACTCATGCATATGACAGTAGACTACTCTTCCCCTCAGAACTGGTATATCCAGTAGATGCAGAGCGAGGAACAAGGATAGAAAGGTCCCCGTCTCAATAAAAATACCTGCCAGATTATGATGGTTAGGCTACAAGCTCCCACCTGGCTAGCTCATTCAATACTCACAAGTCTCTTTGACATAGTTATTACTCCCAATTTGATGACATTTTGAGACTACAGAAATAAAAAGCATCATGCCTGATACTAAATTCAATATGGTCTCCTTAGCTTGCTTTGAGGGTCCCACACACTACTTGGCATGCACATACATAAACAAGCACAGTACAAAAAGGGGATGTCATTAAGAGTTACCAAAAGGCACTTTGCAGATACTTGGTGCTCAATTAAAAAAACAAAACAAAACTCAATATCCCTTATTTTTACATCTTTTCACACCATAGAGGCATTCTGATTTTAAATTCAACACACATATTGAACACCTTCTACTATGTATAAGCCAGCAGCTATTCAAAGTGGACCAAAAGCCCTGGCATCAACTTGATAGAAGTGCTATGGAAAATGCAAGGAGGTCACACAGGAGTAGGGGAAAGGAGGGAAGGAGACTGTAAAAAAGGGTGACAATTGTAAATAGGACAGAAGGTGATATCTGAACAAAAAAGAGCCCCGTGGCAAGGCCAACTGGGCAGAGTGGTGGCCTACCAGAGGGAGCAGCAGAGCACAGGGAGCTTGGCAGGTCCTGTGGAGGCTGCAATGACTGGTGTAATGGAGTGAAGCCACTGAAGGGTTTTGTGGAGTGAAATGATCTGAATCTCACCCTTTAAAACATGACTCTAGTCGATGTGTTGGCCACAGACTCTATGTAAGGAGGAGGCAAGAGTGTCACTGGAGAAACTACTGCAGCAATACTGGCAGAGATGTTGGTGGCTGGGGGTGGGAGTTAGGACTGGATTGGTTCAGGATGTTTCCTAAGGACAGGATGTAGATGTGCAAGTAATTGGCCCTGCACAACTGGGTGTTGAGTGGGGCAGTTCAGGAAGCCATCCACAGGAGACAGAAAATGCGGCAGTCGTCTCTGTCTAAATGGTATTTAAGCCTTGAGGGTGGATGAGAGGAAGGAAGGGTGGATACAGAGAGGGTTGAAGGATTGGGCCTTGGGGCACGCTGATAAAGCAGCCAAGGGGACAGAGGAACAGCAGTTTGTGTGACAGGCCTTTACATAGTCCTAGAAGTTGATCGTGGTGATTGAGCACATCAAATTCAAACAGGCTCATTTTCATTCCCAACTTCTGCTCAGCCAATGATTTGAACCCATAAATGCCCTTATCTGCTTTCCTGGAATTTCCAAAACCTGTTTTTGGGATTTGGAAGAATAAGGTAAACCCCAACTCAAATCCCTGTGTCATCATTTAGCAGTTAAGATCCGTGAAACAGACTAATAATACCTCCCGCTTAGGAGATTCTGTGACGGTTAATGAGATAATGATGCATAAACTGACCACACAGTCAAGCACTTAGGAAGTGGACCCCAATTGGCAGCCATTATTATTCAAGGCTCAGCAAGTCACCTCCTGCAAAGAACCTGGTGCTACTCAGTTGAGCCTGAAACCACTCACACCTTCCGTGATGTCTCAAGACTTGGTACTTGATCTCTAATTGCTTACACTTGTTACTTCAGAGGACTGGAAAATCCAACTTTAACAGTACCGAAGGGCTGGAGCCTTCAATCCCTCAGCAGCCCCACATTTGGGGAATGGCCTGGAGTAACTTCTCCCACCATTTCTTTTCCTTGTCTACAACTTTGGAACTGAGGTTGAAATTGATCAAAATCTGTACTTCCAGCTCTCTAGTAGGAAGTGCTCACTGGTCTGAGGGTCAAGCCCAGGGAAGACAAGCCCTAAACTTGGCTGGAAGTAAACCCAACTCCCCACGTGCGCACACAGCCCAAAAGGGAGCTCCTATCAGAAACCAGTCACACCCTGGACTTTCAGGAACAATAACCCGCAGGATAAGTACTGTTTCTACCCTCAGGCCACTCTTAACCTTAGGCCAAGATCCAGGGTCTGATAGGATCAAGTTCTCAAGAAGGGATAAGGGTGAAAGAGGGCTCAAACCCCAGGCTGGGCCTGGTGCTGGGCTGGTAATGAGTGACCTGGCCCTGGGCAGACCTCGGAAGTGAGGGATTTACTTGACAAGGGCTGGGCCAGAGCAAGGGCAGCAGCCTGGATCAGCTTCCAACTCTCTCAGATTGCCCTGCCTTCACCTGTCGAGTTCCCACCTTGCCCCTGCCTCCCAGGATGGCTGGTAGTTGCCACACACATTCTCTGCCCAGGGCGACCTCCCCAGGCTTCTCCTCTCAGAGTTTGAGGCCTGGGCAGCTGTTTGTGACCACTTCCCCCCTCTTGCCGCCCTGCCAACCTGGCCCCCCGCCCCTGTCCCTTTCTCGGCTCACTCACCTCCTCAGGGCTTTGCTCCAGCTTCTCCTTCTCCATCTTCACGGCACCAGAGGGAGCAGTGCAGGGTTCAGGGGAGGCCCCCTCGGAGTTACTCTCCACTCTAGCTCCTGCCTCGTTCTCGGGCTTTGAGGTCTCCAGGCTGCCTTGGGGCACTAGCCCCACTCCAACCTGAGGTCCACAGTATGCTACCCCACCACAAAACTCATACGGCGGGGGGCATGGGGGAATCCCCCATACCTCAGACCCTGGCCCAACGCCGGGCCCAATTCCTGGCCCTCCAGGAGGGCCTTGAAAGCTTAGCCAGGTCCGAGGGTCAACCCAGCCTGGCTCCGGCCCTCCTGGCCCATCGCCTCCACCACCAGGTGGGGGCGAGAAGGCAAAATCCGAAGCCAGGTGTCCCGCCATGGGGAAGGAAGGCACCCCAAGCCGGGGGCCTGGTGAAACGAAGGATAGCCTAGGGACTGCACAACGCCTCTCTCCCTCCCCAATCCCACCCACTATCCTTGACCTCTGGCCCCGCCCCCTGGAAGGGTGGAGGTGAGGGTGGTGGGGGTGGGAGAAACTGAGGCGGAGGGTACTCTCCTAAAGGTGGCAGTGGTGTCTGTGGAAGGGGAATGCTGAGAGATCCTACAGGTGCCACTACCGCACCTGGGTACAGATCCCCCACAGGGACTTCACTTTCAACTCCAACAGGCTGCCAGCCCTCGCTCATTCTCTGCATGCCTCAGAGCTATCTGGGGTCCCTCAGACACCTTCTCCACATTCTTTAGGACCACAGGTGCTTAAGACCTCTGGAACTGTCCCCTCTCTGGGGCCCAGCCACCTTCCCACCTCCTCAAACATTTATTGAATGTGTCTGGGGCTACCCCTCAATTCATGAGCAACTATAAGCATGCTGGCTAGCTGGACCCCTGTGTCCCCATCCAGAAACCCTGGCATGCCCATTCAGACACTGGCCAAATCTAGCTGTCCTGCAGCCTCAGATACCCAGCACCCAACTTCCCATCCTGCCAAGTGCCCCCCATCTTCAGGGTAGACTACCAGACCCACGCCATAACCCAGTCTTTCATATCAGACTCCAGAAACTGGTCCTCTACAAGATCCTGTAATTGGCTTGGCGCCCGTAGCACAGTGGTTACAGTGCCAGCCACATACACCAAGGCTGACCGGTTTGAACCCCGGCCTGGGTCAGCTAAGCAACTATGACAACTATAACAAAAAATAGCCATGCGTTGTGACGGGCACCTGTAGTCCCAGCTACTTGGGAGGCTTAGGCAAGAGAATCGCTTAAGCTCAAGAGTTTGAGGTTGTTGTGAGCTGTGATGCCAAAGCACTCTACCCAGGGCGACAGCTTGAAACTCTGTCTCAAAAAAAAAAAAAAAAATCCAGTGATTGACACCTCCCACCCCACTTCCCCTTCAAGGAACCAGGCTCTGGACTGACTGGGCCAGAGTCCCCCAACCTTCGTCCAAACAGATAGCATACCTCCTCACAGCCCCCCCTACTCCAGGACCTGTGCACCAGGATCCGTGCTCCCCCCTCCTCGGAAAACCCAACATCCAGTACTTTAGCAGGCCCGTTCTCCCTCCCCCAGTGTCCCAGCCCAGGCCTCCAGCCCTAGGCCTTGGGTGGGGAAACCAAGGGGTGGGAGGTGTGGAGAAAAAAATATCTGACTTCAGGTTCAAAGAGGTCTGGGAGGGACTGGGGGGAAGGGGGCAGGACAATGGCCTTGGCTGGACAATCCCGGTCCCCAGAGGGGGTAGCTCTAACCCTAAACAAGTGCTCAACCCTTGAATGGGCCTGGATGGCTCCCCTGGGGACAGCTTCCTGCCCCTCAACCCCCTAGTCCCAATCCCCTCACAGAATCCCCCTAGAGAGGCTAAAAGGAGCTCTAGCAAACCCCCTCCCCCTCAAAGACCGAGGCTCAGACAGGCACCAAGGGCCCCCTGCAGGGACCTAGGTAGCTTGCTTGCTCCCCCTTCCTCTGGGGACTCAGGCGTCCTGCCTCGCTATCATCCCTCCCCCAGCTCTCCAGCCCCTGGGCTGTGCTTTGTTGCGGGGGGCTGCCTGTGGGAAAGATGCCAAGGAGGTAGATAGCAATTTGGGGAGGGGGTGCAGAAAGGCTGCCGTGAGCTCTCCCTCGGGGTGTTTTTCTGGGTCTTGCCTAAGTGTCCTGAGGGCTCAGGCTGCTGGGTTAGTGCTTGCTTCTTTTTGCAAGAGAATAGCCCACAGAGTGCCCGTCTGTGAGGGATGATGTTTGTCTGTCTGCTCCCAAAACCTGCCCTAAGTAGAGTTCTGGGGTAAATCAGAAAGGGTCTCCAGAAAGGCTCTGGACCAGAAAGTCCTATATTCTGCAAGGCCAGGATCCTGAGCTGGGAACCTGCTCTCTGTCAACTTTAAGTAAGTCTTCTCTACATTGCAGGTTCCAGGCACAGCCTTGCCTTGGGCTGCTTGCTGTGATTGGTGGCACTGTCTATGCCTTCCTGGAGGCTGGGTGTACTGTAAGGGTCCTCCTGACTGTGGCCAGCTATCTTTCTTTTGGGGTGGGGGAGTGAGACAGTCTTACTCTGTTGTCCTGGGTGGAGTGCCAGAGGGTCATGGCCTCGTAGCTCACAGCAACCTCAAACTCTTGGGCTCAAGGGATCCTTTTGCCTCAACCTCCTGAGTAGCTGGGACTAGTAGAGATGGGATCTCGCTCTTGCTCAGGCTGGTCTTAAACTCCTGAGCTCAAGCAATCCACCGGCCTCAGCCTCCCAAACTAAATGGGAAGCTCAAACATGCTAGGATTATAGATGTGAACCACCATGCCCGGCCTGTGACAGATTATCTTTGTCTGGGTGGCATCCATGAGTCTTCTGAGCCTTTTCATCTCTCTTGCGTCTATCAAGCTGGCTCTTCCTATGGCCATCTCCGGTCCGAGTAGGCTTTTTTTTTTTTGAGACAGAGCCTCAAGTTGTCGCCTTTGGTAGAGTGCCATGGCATCACAGCTCACAGCAACCTCCAATTCCTGGGCTTGTCAAGCGAGTCTCCTGCCTCCACCTCCCAAGTAGCTGGGACTAAAGGCGCCTGTCACAACACCCGGCCGTTTTTTGGTTGCAGCCGTCATTGTTGTTTGGTGGGCCCGGGCTGGATTCGAACCCGCCAGCTCAGGTGTACGTGGCTGGCGCCTTAGCTGCTTGAGCCATAGGCGCCAAGCCCTAAGTAGACTTTTTGAACAACTAATTGTATGTGTGCATTTCAGTACCTCATGTAGGTCTGTTCAAAGATCTATAAGGCAGTAGGGTTGCAGCAGTATTCACTTCCCAGCCATCAACTGCCAAAAAGGCAGGTAGATTAAGGGGCCCAGTAGGGGAGGAGAAAGGTGCTTTGGAACTGGAGGGGCCCCTCCCCGGCCAGCTCCTCTAACCACCAAGACAGAGCCATCATGGCACCTTTGTCATGCATCTCTCTGCTGTCTGCCAGGGAGATGGTCTCCCCAAGGAGGGGGAGGGGCAGGCCTGGGACTCAGCTGAAATCCCAACCCTAGTTTTCCTCAGCTTGTCACCCCTCCTGGGTTCCCAAAGACCTCTCTTCCCAAGCAGCCCAGAAAGCCCCTGCTTTCTGTTTTCCCAACTACTCTTAACACACCTTCCCCAGTTTCCCCCACTTAACACCACCCTCTTGGTTTTAGTTTACAATTTACAGTTGCTCTAGGTGGTTAAGTTTCAACAGGGTGCCACTACCGAGAAAGCCCTGCTGGTTTGGGAAAGAGGACCATTCCTAAGAGGGACCCAGAGAAGAGGTGGGTGCCGAGATCCCTGACTCCCTTGGTGAACTTTCTGCATGCTTGGACTCTGAATCCCAAGCTTAACGGCAAGTTGAATTTGTCCAGAGTCCTAGCTGGCCCCTTCCAGGGGTGCTGAGGGCTGATGGGAAGCTCAAACTTGCTTCTCTACTCCTTTCCCACCTTCCTGTTAGGCCCAAAGGGTAAGCAGCTTCACTTCTACCATGGCCAGCTCTGCCAGGCCTGACCCAGTGCTGTTGGCCCCTATTGGAGCTGGAGAAGACTGGAAGCCAAGTTGAGTCATCAGATCTGACTCCTTGACCTTCTTTTATCTTAGAGAGTCACCAAAAAACTTCAGGTGCCCAAAACAAATTTAGGACTAAGCTCAGGGATGCTCTGCATACATCTTTATTATAGTGCAATGTCAAAGCCCTTCACAGAGCACTGTGTGGGGAGATGCAAATGAGGTCCACCACTCCCACCAGGTATGGCTGACTGGCATGGCTGCAAAACCTTGTGATGAGTGACCAGACTGCTGTCAGCCCAACCGCCAGACTGCTGTCATCCCTCGCTGGGGGTTGGGGGTAGGGTTGGCTTGAAAACCAACCAAAAAATGCAGATGTGGACCAAAGGAGACTCATTCTTGACTAAGGCTAGGAAATCACTTATTTTGACTTCTGAGGTTTGTCAAGCTGAAGGCAAAAGAAAGGGAAGGAATGGAGGGTTGAGGAGAGAGGGTTCAGGCTTGTCCCACCTTAGGAGATGATCTCCCTTAATCTCAGTTTACTCAGATTCTACTGCTCGCCATGGACCAGTCCCCTCTTCTCAACAGCGGGCTTTCTGATCTCCCCAAGCTGTCTTTGCCCAAATCCAGATACTCTTACCTCAAATAGAGGAGTCGACTCTCTGGTTGTAGCCTGCAGGAAGATAGAGGTGAGAGCAGGAGGGGTGGAGAAGCTGGGAGAACGGGTCAGGAAGAAATCAGAAGGACATGGACCAGGTTCAAGGCCCTGGCTCTGATTCCTTAGCTAATGGCGCCTCTCCCTTCTGTGCCTCAGTTTCCTCACCCAGTAAAAAGGAACTGGCCAAAATGAACTATAAATATCCCTCCAACTCTGACATAAAATTGCTGGCATACCCTTCCATCAACTCTCCTCACTTACTTGACATGGGAACGTAGACTTCTCTCTGCCCACCTGTGAACAGAGACGGGATGGGAGAGCTGAGAAGGCTGTTCAGTGACATGGTGGCATAGGTCTCCCTACACCCCACTATCCACCTCCAAGCCAATTTCCTGGGAAATCTGGCAGCTTTTCCCCTCAAGTTTCATCAAGAGGTAGATGAAGACTCACACCCGTAACTCAGTGGTTAGAGCACTGGCCACATACACCGAGGCTGGGGAGTTTGAACCCCTCCTGGGCCTGCTAAACAACAATGACAACTACAAAAAAAAAAAAAAATAGCCAGGTGTTGTGGCAGGCACCTGTAGTACCAGCTACTTGGGAGGCTGAGGCAAGAGAATCGCTTAATCCCAAGAGTTTGAGGTTGCTGTGAGCTGTGATGCCACCGCTCTCTATTGAGGACAACGAAGTGTGACTCTGTCTCAAAAAAAAAGAAGTATAAAAACAAAAACAAAAAAAAAAGTAGATGAAAAGTTTGAAAGGAATGGCGGGGGCGCGGCAGCTCACACCTGTAATCCTAGCACTCTGGGAGGCCGAGGTGGGTGGATTGCTAAGGCTCATGAGTTTGAGACCAGCCTGAGCAAAAAGTGAGACTCTGTCTCTACTAAAAATAGAAAAACTGAGGCAAGAGGATCACTTGAGACCAAATTGGAGGTTGCTGTGAGCTATGACTCCACCACACTCTACACAGGGCGACAACTTGAGACTCTGTCTCAAAAACAAAAAAAAAGAGGGCGCCTGTGGCTCAACGGGCTAAGGTGCCAGCCATGTACACCTGAGCTGGTGGGTTTGAATCCAGCCCGGGCCTGCCAAACAACAATGATGGCTGCAACCAAAAAACGGCCGGGCGTTGTGGTGGGCACCTGTGGTCCCAGCTACTTGGGAGGTGGAGATAGGAGACTCGCTTGAGCCCAGGAATTGGAGGTTGCTGTGAGCTATGATGCAACGGCACTCTATCCAGGGTGACAGCTTGAGGCTCTGTCTCAAAAAAAAAAAAAAAAAGAAAAGAAAATTTTGAAAGGAGCCAGTATTGATTTGGTTTTCACTGCTTCGGTATGCATAAGAAAAACACTTCGAGACCAAGTGCAGTGGCTCATGCCTGTAATCCTAGTACTCTGGGAGGCCAAGGCAGGTGAATCGCTTGAGCTCAGGAGTTCAAGACCAGTCTGAGCAAGAGGGAGACCCTGTCTCTACCAAAAATAGAAAAATTAGCCAGGCATGATGGCACATGCTGTAGGCTGTAGTCCCAGCTACTCGGGAGACTGAGAAAAGGGGATGACCCAAGGCCAGGAGTTTGAGGTATTTCTACCAAGGGCACAGAGTAAGACTCTGTCTAAAAACTAAATAGAAAAATTAGCTGGGTGTTGTGGTGAGCGCTTATAGCCTCAGCTGAGGCAAGAGGCTCCCTTGAGCTTAAGAGACTGAGGTTGCTATGAGCTATCTTTTTTTTTTTGAGGCAGAGCCTCAAGCTGTCACCCTCTTTTCTCCAGCCCCAGGCTCCTAGAAAGAGGCATTTCAATAATGCTTAAGGTGGTTTCCAGCTCCTACTATCCTGAGCATACCTGCCATTCTGCTCTTTTTCCACTTCTTCCAAAGACAGGCACCTGCAGCTCCCACAATGACCACTGTGGAAGCCAGGAGCCCACACAAGATCCACACTGGGAGTTGCTTAGCTTGGGAAGGCTCTGAAAGGCAAGACAGCATGTAGGCCACTGTCAGACCAGCTGGGCTCCCCACCAAATAGGAGCAGAGGCTCCGCTGGCTGCTCATCTGAGGCCATGCAGAGACCTAGCATGGACCTGGTGTTCCACCAGACAAAGGGATCTTGGTGGACTGCTGGCTCCAAGCAATGCCTTCCCCCTGTGGACAGGTGGCCTAAGGCCCCAAGGACCTGGGGGTCAAGGCAGGGGCAGCCCAACATCAACTAGGTTTAGATGGGGATGTTGGGATGGGCTCACTCTCGGGAGCGGGGGCAGGGCTGTAGATAATCCCACTCACTGAGGGGAGTAGTGGGACAGAAAGGAGTGGTAACAAAGGATACCTCCTAGACCAACCCAAAATTGCTGCCTTGGGTCTTGCCAAACTACTGTGCATCCTCTGGCCACCACTCAGGTACCATCTCATTGCATTCCATGGTGACGCCCCACCCTGAGTGCCTTTGAGTGCTGAGCCCTGGGTCAGAACTGGGACAACAAGTGGAGAAAGGGCTGACCAAACGTGTGACAGGGTGGTCAGTGATAGGACTGTGTTCACACAGGGCAGAGGTGATGAAACGGAGTTTTGGAGGCTGCTGTGGGGCCTGCACTCCCATCCTTCCCTACAGTGCCCTCAGCTGCTCCACCTTACCCACATTGATCAGTCTAAACTTATCACACCTATGGTGGGCCGTTGCCCTACGCCAGCTTCCAGGTATTTCCGGAGAGGGTAGAGACAGCTCTGGGTGAGGAAGGATTGCTCCTTTCCCTTCTCCCCTTCTGCAACTCTGCTTGTTTCTGGCTGGCTTTTGCTGGAGTTGAAAGACTCAAGTGTGCTGAGAAGGAAGTTCTGACCATCATAGTTGTATTGCCAGTGTCCCCTGGTGCTCTGGTTCACCAGCAACTCACAGACCACTGTGGTTTGAAGGGTGTGTGACTCTGAAATGACAAAGCCCCAGAACTCAAAAGTTACAAGAGAGCAAAACAGTGGCCCTCTCCACCTCCACTCCAAACAACTCCCAAAATGCCTGAAATTCTCTTCTCTGACTGATAAACCCTCATTCATTCTCCAAGATACATCTTCCCTGTGATGCACATCCCTGGCCAAGTCATGTGGCACCCCTCCCTCCCTTCCCTGCAGCAAGTGGCTCCCTCCCATGTTCCCGGCATGCAACCACACCACACCCGAGGCCTTCTGAAGGCCAGCACAGCATCAAATTCAAATCTCAGATCCAAATGCCACCTACAGGCTATAGGCTCATGGCAAATGTATCTAGACCTTTCTAAGCTTTGCTTTCCTCATGTGGGTATTGATACTAATAATGCATGCCAGCATTCGTGTAAAACCTGCCAACAAGAATTCAAGAACTGAGTAGCTGCTCTTGTAAGGTACATAACAGCACAACGAATTGCATTTACTAGGGCCTCAAATGTTTGGGGTTTTTTTTTTTTTAAGAGACAAGAGTCTCACTTTGTCGCGCTTGGTAGAGTGCCGTGCTGTCACAGCTCATAGCAACCTCCAGCTCTTGGGCTTAGGCAATTCTCTTGCCTAAGCCTCCCAAGTAGCTGGACTACAGGCGCCCGCTACAATGTCTGGCTTTTTTGTTGTTGTTGTTGAAATTTGGTGGGGTCTGTGTTCGAACCCGCCGCCCTCGGTATATGGTGCTGGGTGCCCTGCTCACTGAGCCACAGGCACCGCCCTCAAATGTTTATTGATGAAAAACAATGTGGAACAGAAATATACTTTGCTCAGGACCCTGACCAGGTTTCCAGGGTTCCTGGAACTACTAGTAGGGGTGGGAGGTGGATATGATGGAAAAGGCCATCTATTTCCTGATTCTTGGATTCAAAAAAGTTGGCTAAGGTTTTTTTCATCTGAAGGGAAGGCTTGAGAACTTAAGGACAATGCCTCAGGTTAGAGACCTATTTCTTGACTGGAGGAAAGTGTGGGAGTCTTTTTTTTTTTTTTCAGAGTATGCTGCAGAGAATTGGAAAGTGTGGGGGGTCTCATATTCTACCTTTTCCAATACCTGATATCCAAATCTTTTGGCACCACTGTATACACAAAATCAGGGTTTGAATCAGGGATAAAATCCCCTGGAGGAGAAAGTATCAAGACATTAGTGAAGAGGGGGTCAGATCCAGAGTGCCTAGCACCATGCCCCACTCACAGCTTAGCAAATCTTAGTTGAACAATAATGAATACAGTGGCCTGGTGCAATGGCTCATACTTAGAATCCTAGCACTCTGGAAGACTAAGGCTGGTGGATCTCTTGAGCTCAGGCGTTCAAGACCAGTCTGAGCAAGAGTGAGACCCTGTCTAAAACAACCTAGAGGGCGGCTCCTGTGGCTCAAAGGAGTAGGGCGCTGGCACCATATGCCAGAGGTGGTGGGTTCAAACCCAATCCTGGCCAAAAACCGCAAAAAAAAATAATAATAATAATAACATAATGGGTTTTGGCTCGGCACCTGTGGCTCAACGGGCTAAGGTGCCCGACACTTACACCTGAGCTGGTGGGTTCGAATCCAGCCCGGGCCTGCCTAACAACAATGATGGCTGCAACCAAAAAATGGCTGGGCGTTGTGGCAGGCGCCTGTAGTCCCAGCTACTTGGGAGGTGGAGGCAAGAGACTCACTTGAGCCTAGGAATTGGAGATCACTGTGAACTGTGATGCCATGGCACTTTATCCAGGGTGACAGCTTGAGGCTCTGTCTCAAAAAAAAAAAAAGCTGGGCGTGTTGGAAGGCATCTGTAGCCCAGCTACTTGGGAGGCTGAGGCAAGAGGATCACTTGAGCCAAGAGTTGGAGGTTACTGTGAACTAAGATGATGCCAAAGCACTCTACCCAGGGTGACAAAGTGACATTCTGTCTCAAAAACAAAACAATACAGCTCAGCATCTTTAGGCCTGTACTGAGCACCTCTTCTCCTTCCCTGCTTCCTCCCCAACTCCAATCACCTTGGCTCTGGTTGTTCTGTGCCATAATTCTCCTTAGGATGATGACAAGGTGCTGTGCTCTGGCCTTCAGTCTGAGAACCAGCTTCTCCCAAGCTTTTGGGTTTCTGGCCTGAGACCAGGGTGCCCGGGGTTCTGCCCACCTGCCCTCTTTGCAGCACCATAAGAAGAGTTGATCATCCAGGTAGCCTGAGACTTCAAAAGAGGCTTGCCCAGGGTGGGGCTGGGAAAGAGCAATGAAGTCATAACGCAGAGAATGGGTTGCTGAGAGAAAAAGAAATGAGGGGAAAGCGTCATCTCTGATGGAAGTCTTGCCTAGGACACAACGGCTCAATATTCCTATGAGAAGGTGAGGCTGTGTGACTATTTTTGAGGGCATCAAAGGAGTAGGGAAGGGGAACAAGGAGTGAACTATGGGAAAAGAAATTCTTGTTTCCCTCCAGGATCTCATCCAGGCTGCTCACTGTTGTAAATAGTTGACTCCCAAATCTCTAAAATCCTCGCTCGGCACCCATAGCACAGTAGTTATGGCTTCAGCCACATACACCAGGGGTGGCGTGTTCGAACCTGGCCCAGGCCTGCCAAACAACATTGACAACTACAATTAAAAAAAAAAAATAGCCAGGCATTGTGGCAAGTACCTGTAGTCCCAGTTACATGGGAGATTCTCATCCTTCCCTTCTTCCCTACACACCAGCTAAACCCTTTTGTTAAACTCTTACCTGTCCTCAAACCATCTACCATGCTGCTCAGCCTCTCAGCCCCTTTATTTAAAAGATGATCTATGACTCTCACTCAGAGAATGGTGGGCTAATCCCAACACACACACACATACACACACACTGCCACTTGTTAATGGCTGTACTTCCTTCTCATGGCCATCCCTTTTCCTATTAAAAGCTAATTTCCCTGGCCTTTCTTGATTATTACACTCTATTCGGGAGGGGAGTCCTTTCCTGACTACTAGCTCCTGAGAGAAGTAAGAAGGTACAGTGCAATACTTCCCAACCTCTCCAGAGCCTAAGAATCACCTAGGCTATTTTCCAGGCTTTTCCCCTTAAGATCCTGACTCCAAAGGGTTGGACCCAAGAATCTATATTTTTGTTTTTTGGTTTCTAGGGGTCTCACTATGTTGCCCAGGCTGGAGCGCAGTGGCTATTCATAGGTGCAATCATTGTACACTATAGCTGTAGGTGAATTCCTGACCTCAAGTTATCCTCTGACCTCAGCTTGCAGAGTAGTTTAGACTATAAGCACATGCTACCATGCTCAGTTCGAGAACGGCTTATGCTTGTAATCCTAGCACTCTGAGAGGCTGAGGTGGATAAATAACCTGAGCTCTGAAGTTCAAGGCCAGTCTAAGCAAGAGTGAGACCCTGTCACTACTAAAAAAAAAAAAGAAAAGAAAAACTAGCTGACATTGTGGTGGGTGTCTGTAGTCCTGGCTACTAGGTAGGCTGAGGCAAGAGGATCTCTTAAGCCCAGGATCTCTTGGGGTGGATATGAACTATGGTGATGCCACAGCACTCTACCCTGGGCAATAGAGCTAGACTGTCTCCAAACAGTCTTCTTTTTTTTTAAGAAGCACTTCAGATGCACTCTATTTTTTTTCTTTTTTTTTTTTTTTGCAGTTTTTGGTCAGGGCTGGGTTTGAACCCGCCGCCTCTGGTATGTGGGGCTGGTGTCCTACTCCTTTGAGCCACAGGCACCACCCAGATGCACTCTAATTTTAAGAAGCACTTCAGGCTCGGCGCCTCTGGCTCAACGGGCTAAGGCGCCAGCCACGTACACCTGAGCTGGCGGGTTCGAATCTAGCCCGGGCCCGCCAAACAACAATGGCTGCAACCAAAAAAATGGCTGGGCTTTGTGGTGGGCGCCTGTAGTCCCAGCTACTTGGGAGGCGGAGGCAGGAGACTCGCTTGAGCCCAGGAATTGGAGGTTGTTGTGAGCTGTGATGCCACAGCACTCTATCCAGGGTGACAGCTTGAGGCTCTGTCTCAAAAAAAAAGGAAATTGCTAATGCTGATAGAGCAAAATTTATGAAAACTAAAATTCTGTTAAAAAACTTTTTCCAAGTTCCCGTCCACTTATTTGTTGGCCTCCCAGAGGCCAAAATGCCTCTAATTTCAGGGTCTCCTTTCTTCCTGCAGCAGTAGAGGACATTTGACATTTTTTCCCCTGTGGACACAACCAGCTCTGCCTCATCAGCTCTCGTTCTCCTATCTCAAGGCTCAGAATTACTAGAATTAGAATGTTTTGGACAGGTTACTATAAATACTGCAAATGCTATCAGGCCTTTTGTTAACCCCTATAAATCTAATTGCTGCCCCCTGGTTGCACAGAATCTATAAATTCCAACAAATAGAATGGGAATCAAGAAAAGTGGGATTGGCCTGGCGCAGTGGCTCAGCCTGCAATCCCAGCACTCTGGGATGCAGAGGCAGGTGGATTGCCCGAGCTCCGGAGTTTAAGACCAGCCTGAGCAAGAGCAAGACCCCGTCTCTAAAAAAAACTAGCCAACAGTTGTGACAGGTGCCTATATTCCAAGCTACTTGGGAGGCTGAGGCAGGAGGATTGCTTGAGCCCAAGAGTATAAGGTTGCTGTGAGTTATGATGCCACAGCACTCTACCAAGAGCAACAAAGTGAGACTATCTCAAAAAAAAGAAGAGAGAGAGTGGGGTAAGGGAATATATTCTGTTCAGACATGAATTTTCAGAGAATCCAAGTGTGAATCAGAAAACTGGGGCTAAGGAGACCTGTTTGGCACCTCTTTAAATTAAAAATTATTTTTGAGGCTCAGCGCCTGTGGCTCAAGTGGCTAAGGCGCCAGCCACATATACCTGAGCTGGTGCGTTCGAATCCAGCCTGGGCCTGCCAAACAACAATGACGGCTGCAACCAAAAAATACCTAGGCGTTGTGGCGGGCGCCTGTAGTCCTAGCTACTTGGGAGGCGGAGGCAGGAGAATTGCTTAAAACCCAGGAGTTAGAAGTTGCTGTGAGCTGTGATGTCACAGCACTCTACCCAAGGCGATAGCTTAAGGGTCTGTCTCAAAAAAATAAAATAAAAAATAAAAATTATTTTTGGATGGAAGTGGAACATATTATTCTTAGTAAAGCATCTCAAAAAATAAAAATTATTTTTGAGAAAGTCATTTTCTCAACTATCTCTTCTTTGACCTTGGGTTATATTTTATAAGTGGAAAGTAGAGGAAGCAGTCCTGATTAAGAAAGTTCTCCACAAGAACCCCTGTGGGAGAATAAGTTTGCAAGGAAATAACTTGATTGTCCTAAAGAAGAAGTAAAAGCTAGAAATATTGTTGGAAACAAATAAATTTAAAAGCTGGTCTTTAAAAAATTATAGCTTTGCAAAATGATAGATTAGTTTTCTGTGATCCTTAAGTTTCTGTGAGCCTACTGTCATGCTGAGTACTCTGAAAAATACAAATCAAGTGTGAAGCTATACTGACTCTGCCGTTAAGGAACTTGAAATCTGGCTGGAGATTTGTATTTAAAAGTACCTCTTTTGAGGATTCTGCAAGATGGCGGAGAAGAAAAGCACCAGGAATCTATGTCACCATCTACAATTGCATTGGCAGAATCTGTCTGATGTCATTATGTTGAAACTCTGGAGTCTATCCAAGGCTTGTAACTTCCAGTGGGAAGGTTTGGATGGTAAATTGCTATTGATTTTGGTCAATTTCACCTCTTAGCACAGTAACAGCTACTCCTCTCCCACATTTTAACCCTTGCCAGGTAGCCGTGCACATATTACTGGAGAAATCTGCAGGCAGCTTACAGTAGCCAGGGGTGCAAAAAGAAACCCATCCCTGAAATTTCAGGAATCTTGAGCTCTGGTTGCTGCTTCTGATCATAAAAGTGCAGACCAAGAAGTGGGCAATCATGGTTTTTATACCTTCCCCCATTGTCATGTGTCCTCCCCAGGGAAATTAAAGGACCAACACCTTCCCCCACTTCATTTTCTACTTTTTTCACTTTTGGGAGCCAGACATTGAAGACTAGGACCTTGAAAAACAACTGCATATGTGGGGAAAATTAGAAAGTGGCTGCACACCCAGGAAAGGGCTCAGAAAAGACATTAAGTTTACACCTTGGGATCATCCTTGGCACAGAGATAGTCAACAATAAAAAAGCCAAGGCTCGGCGCCTGTGGCTCAAGTGGCTAAGGCGCCAGTCACGTACACCTGAGCTGGCAGGTTCGAATTCAGCCCAGCCCACCAAACAACAATGATGACTGCAACCAAAAAATAGCCAGGCACTGTGGCAGGCGCCTGTAGTCCCAGCTACTTGAGAGGCAGAGGCAGAAGAATCGCTTGAGTCCAGGAGATGGAGGTTGCTGTGAGCTGTGATGCCACAGCACTCTACCCAGGGTGACAGCTTGAGGCTCTGTCTCAAAAAAAAAAAAAGCCAAAAACAGTGTCATCTGGGAGAGTGATGTCAGCATGACAGCCAACTAGAAGCTACTAGTGCTTATCACCCCTCACAAAGGCAGAACAACAAATAAACAACTTTATTTGAACAAAAATAACTGAAACTGCCAGAGTGCATCAAAGGAGTAACAGAAAACCTGGTGGGCAGGAGAATGTAAGATGACCACCTGGAGAACAGAAGGAACCACCAGGCCTCCACTACCCCATTCCCCAACTGTGATTGGCTGGGAACCAGGAGGAACATCTCCCTATGGTGAGGAGGCAAGCAATAGGATCCCAGCAGTCCCTGTCAACACCTTGGACACCTACTGATCTCAGTACTGGGGCCCTTGCAGTCCTCATAGACACTGAGTCCAGCTAAGGGAGCTGTCTACATAACTGTGCTCTTCCCAGAGAAGGAGTGAATGCTGTGCCCCGCTCACTGTGGGCCATCCAGCTACCGTGATATGCCATCTTGGAATTGGAACAACGGCTGGAGTGAGTCTTGTTTCAGAGTCCTGTAGCCGCAGCTCCCCTTCCTCCCTGAGGCTAAGCCACCACCAAACCACCCCAGGCTGGTGGCCTCACATCCCAAAGTGAGTTATGAGCAGCCCTTCCCTATGGGGCCAAGGAGAAGTAGAGCCACTCAACCTACCACCCTCCCCACTCCTGGCTGGAACTGTAACATTACCCTGCCTCCTGGAAAAACAGTACCTTGGCCGCCCAAAGCAGTCATACCCCTGTGCCTAAGATAAAGTGGCACCCTGTATTCCAGGGAAACAGTGACTGAGCTGCCCAGAAAAGTCTTGCCCCCCTCCATGCAGATCTGAGCTGAAGGTGCACATTATCACTTGGGGAAATGTAGCTGTGTATTCTAAGCTGAGCTGACATACAACTACACATCCCAGAGAAGGAGAACAGTGGCTGAGCTGAGATACCCAGCCAAAAAGTTCCAGTATCCTCCTTCTCTGTAACTGGACTAGCCTCTTACAGTTTGGGCTGCTAAGAGATTCCTCTCCTTAGGAGAGTAGGGCCATCACTGTGCTGTTCCTTCTTCTCCACCCCCAGCCCAAACTACAGCTGTGCTTCACCATTCTGGGGTACTTGCTATCACTGCACACGGCCTCATAGTTGTGCATACTGCTGTGCCCTGCTATCTTGGGCTTTAGAGTCGCTATTACTTGGTTTTTCATCCCCTGGTATCTCAGTTGTCACTTAGCACTATAGGCTCAGGATACCAAATCATAGCCATACCCTGCTCATCAGGTCCAAACCTCCAGAGCACTCCCTCTTCCCCAAAGTGAGGCCAGTGTTGTGCCCTAACCCTCAGGGCACAACTGCACACAGCTACAACCTGGCCCCCAGGCCTAAGCTACCATAGGGTGCCTCGCAGTCACAGATCCTGGCTCTGTGGGCAACCAACATCTAACCCTGCCACAGAGAGCGAACTTACACCTCAAGAACCAGGTGCCACAATAGGATCCTGAGCCTGGAATCTCAGCCCCAGAGCCATTTCAAGCACCTACACCTAGAATCCAGAGCCATTTCTGCTGCTTGTAGCCCATGTCAGACCTGGTGCCAAGAGGGATACCCTTGTCTAATTCTCCTTATTATGGTGAAAATGACAAGAGGACCCCCAAAACCCTTGAAACTGAGGACATTAACAACCTACTCTGCTGTTGCCACAAACTTCTACAGCCTGGGCTACTGAGGTGCCCTTTCACTAGGGACATTGAACCTGTGTGGATATTCTACCACTGTGTCTGTGGGCAGACAGCTATGAACCTTCAAAACCACAGTATAACCCAGCTTTGAAAGCTGCTGTATACTTTGAATGCACAAACATTGATGTGGAGGCACAAAAAACATGAAAACAAGGGTGTATAATACCACCAAAGGAAGGCTAAAAATGTTCCAGTAAGAGACCCTAATGAAAATGAAATCAATGAATTGCTTGAAAGGGGATTCAGACTAATGATCTTAAGGAAATTAAAATACAAGAAAATACAGATAGACAATACAACAAAATCAGGAAAATAATTCATGATATGAATGAATAATTAATAGAAAAAGAACCAAACAGAAATCTTACAGCTAAACTCAATGTAATGAATAAAATTTTAAAAATATAGCAAAGAGCTTCAATAGCAGACTTGATCAAACAGAAGAAAAAAAATCTCTGAACTTGAAGACAGATCATTTGAAATTACCCAGTCACTTCCAAATCACAGTAGAGTTCATAAAATAAAATATAAAATTTAAATTTAACAAAATCACCTAGTCAGAGAAATGAAAAAGAGAAAAGCAAGCATATGCGACTTACCTGAACAAAGGCATATTTTAGAAGTTACAGAAAGAGAAGTGATGATGAAAGGCATAGAAAACCTATGTAATGAATAACAGCTGAAAACCTCCCAGTCTAGGGAGAGATAGGGACATACAGATCCTGAAAACTCGATGGTTCCTGTATACATTTTTAAAAGTCTCTGTTTGAGGCGTGTTATTGTCAATTGTCAAAAGTCAAAAAAGATCAACATGGTGCTGGAAGTTCTAGCCAATGCAATCAGTCAAGAGAAGGAAATAAAAGGGATCCAAATGGGTGCAGAGGAGGTCAAACTCTTGCTCTTTGCCGACAATATGATTTTACACTTAGAGATCCCCAAAGACTCAACCACAAGATTCTTGGAAGTGATCAAAAAATACAGCAGTGTCTCAGATCATAAAAATCGATGTCCACAAATATAACCTTTGTATATGCCAATAATAGTCAAGATGAGAAACTAATTAAGGACACAATTCCCCTCACAGTAGCTGCAAACAAACTGGAATACCTAGGAATATCCGTAACAAAAGAGGTAAAGGACCTCTACAAAGAAAATTATGAAACCCTAAGAAAATAAATAGCAGATGACATTAACAAATGGAAGATCATACTATACTCTTGGCTGGGAATAATCAGTATTGTTAAAATATCTATACTTTCAAACCAATCTACAGA
>CAUYRH010009232.1:0-18241 GCA_963574655.1 Perodicticus potto
GGCGGGTTCGAATCCAGCCCAGGCCCGCCAAACAACAATGACGGCTGCAACCAAAAAATGGCCGGGCGTTGTGGAGGGCACCTGTAGTCCCAGCTACTTAGGAGGCGGAGGCAGGAGACTCGCTTGAGCCCAGGAATTGGAGGTTGCTGTGAGCTGTGATGCCACAGCACTCCATCCAGGGTGACAGCTTGAGGCTCTGTCTCAAAAAAAAAAAAAAAAAGTCCTTGGTCACAAAAATGTCACCAGCTTCAAAATAAATTCACCCTTTCACATGGCTGGTATTAAGGAATAAACACTTCAAGGTAGAAAAGCCTGTTAAGACAAACAGGAAGGAATGAAACCTCAAACATTCCCTGCCACTTGGGAACATTTTTTCCTGCCCTGTACATTTTCAAGAAATCCAGGATAGGGAGCTTGCTACTTTCAACTGAGCTATCAAGTGGCTCTATACAAACACAAATAACAGATAAATATTGTTGCAAATAGGCACTTTGCTGGATCTTGTCAAAATGGTTTTCAATGTTTGATACAGACAATAAGAAATAGGACATTGTTTTCCAATTTGGGGTCATTTCAATGGGAGGTTCAGTCTATTTTGCCATTTAATGTGCTTCTTCTTAGCACAATGTGGTTCCTTTTGAGGCAGAGATTAGTAGAAAGCTACTGAGAAAGATATTTCTAAATGATGGCAATCAATCTATGTCTGAGAGGGCTCTGATGACCCCAAGGGGAATCATCACCCGTCCTTATGACCAGAATCATATCTGTGGCATCCTTTTAGGACTAAAAGTTATAGCGTATGAGGTACATAAAGCCAGAAAGCATCTGCTGCTCAGAGGGAAGGAGACAGTGCAACCATCTATAGTCAAACACAGGGACCTGAAAAATACCTCCTGGCTTGCGGGGCAGTTCTATAGAAACAAATGAGCCAATTTTCATGTTTCAAAATGCCGTGAAGTATGGCGATCTGACAGCGTGTTTCAAAACGGTGCTCAGCAGCAAAGCCAGGGACGACTGACACGGACCTGGCTCCACCTCGGAGCCAAATGCAGTCAGGCTGATGTCAGTGCAGGAGACAGGCAAAGGCTCTGTGAAGAACCTAGGAGGCCCATATGGTGCTCGTTGGCTTAGCTCAGCTCTGAGTAAGGAATGAGAATGTCATCTTTTAAATATCTGCGGAAGCTGGGGCAGGATGGAGACGTGTCAGGGAACCACCCCGGTGAAGGATCAAAACCATGCAAGACCCATCTCCAACAGCAACATCATGTGGCAATGATATAAAACTACAAAGAGCGGTCTGATCATCGTTGGAGTCCCAGTTGGGGTGGGTTGAAGCAGTGCTGAGTCCTTTTGGCTAAATAAGTCACTGGCTTATTAACCCTGTACCCCAAGCTTGTGCAGCAGTTCATACCAGTTACATTCATTTCCACCCCTCTCACCATTTCCACGTGTGTAAGCATGTGGATGGCTTTTAGCTGTACTGATTTACAGGTTACCTGTGTCTCTGACTCTCTGGCCTCTCACTAAGAGTCAAGGACACCCTTATTGGCCATATTTTTAGAGAGGGCCTAATGCAAGTCTCTGTGGGCAGCAACAGTAAATGCACCACTAGAAAAGTACAGTTCGTCCCCTGACTGGATGACAAAAGACCTAGTGTCCCTGGGGGCGAGATGGTGCTGACGGATTATCAGACCCTTCCTCTTCAGTCTGTAACCACCTACTTCTGCCTGAGGTGGTGGGAAACTGTGATCCCTAGCTCTGCTCTTTGTCCAGGGTTCCCCCTCTCCTTCCCCCTAGTTATCAGGAGGATTGAGGTGCACGTGTGATAAGAGGCCCTCTGTCTTACTCAGATGCAGTGAGTCTGAGCTCCCCATGCACAGACATCAAGGCTGCACTGGGGTTCTCCCTGGGAAAGCACTGTTCAATCAGGTTTCAATCAGACAAGCGTAAAGACAAATGTCACATACTTTTCTTCCCTGACGTGGGAGAAAGTGCCTGGAAAAGAGACCAAGTGGATTGGGCTAAGCTCTGGTGTATAAGTACTCTTTTCTTACACATCTCGATCATGGAGGGAGGCCACTAAAATGTTAAATTGCAAATGGGGGGAAGAAAATGGATCCATGGAAATGAAATGGAAAGTTACAGACTCTCCACTCCTTCTCATTGTGTCTTGCCTTTATCTCAAAGCACCTGTCAATGCCAGATGTGTTGACAATCTCAGCAGACCATGAGTAAATGTAAGGTTATTCAGACCTCCCCATGTGTTTTAGACTCATAACGTAGAGTCTAAGACAAAAGTCTTCTGTGTTTTGATTCTGTTAAGGAATATAATCCGAGGGAGCAGGGGTGAAGGAGAAGAGGGAAGACGTGGAGAGGGGAGGCCAGTTACTGAGCTGTCTGCCACGACTAAGTGCAAATGATGACTACATCTGTGGGCCATTCATTTAATATATGTCTGCTTCTGTGGGCTATTCATTAAATATATGTATCTATTTATTTAATACTCATTAAACCTCAGGTATTGTGTAAAAAGCTATAGAGTAGGTCCCTGACCTCAGGGAGAAGTCATGTGAATGGCATCTAAAGTCCTCCCATGGGAAAATGACAGAAGGGAAGAATTTACCATCAGCTCTTGCCTCTATTGGTCAAGGTTCACCCCAGAGGCATTAACTTCCCCATATTTCCAGTGTACACGTGTGTGGGCACCAGGAAGATCTAAGAAGGTATTGACAGGGTCCCTCAGAGGGGGAGGTGAGTGGTGAACGGCATGCACATGGGCAAAGCACTGTTGCACCTGTGTGAAGTCAGCTAGAGCTCATGGGCAGCAGCAGCTGGGACAGGAGACAGGTGAAGCCAACAGGCTCTAAAACACTACCCACAGGAACAGTTGGCAGAACAGGATCGTAGCACCTGTCTGCATCTCTACATCAGGATGTCTACAGCTCTGTGTCTCAGTGGCATCCGTCACAACATGAAAGATTCTCCCAGACACCAAAGTGACAACAAGCACATTCTAAGTCTGGGCAGCAAATGGGACTTCACAGTCCTCTGCAGTCTTCTGAAAATGTTCCACACTCTGATTCATAATCCACATCCTCCACCACCCTCCACCAGCAAAATCACAACCCCTTCCCCTCCCGGGAGGCTATAAATGAGGCATTCCAGGTTTGCAGCCAGCCAGCGTTCAAGTCCAAGGTCTGCCATCTATCGGCTTTGTGACCTTTTGCAAGATTCCTAAACTGGAGCCTCAGAGTCTTCATCTGTAAAATGGGAGGTTATGATATCAAATGAGATCATCAGTGTAATGTTTAGCCTGTTGTCTGGCACCCCATAAATTCTCCACAAATAGATACCATTGTGATTATTATGAGGCCAAACTTGGTGTGCCTCCTCCAGGAGCATTTTGTCTCTCTGGAAGAAATCAGGATGGTATGAAGACAGTTCAAACCCTTAAATGTATCATCAACTACTTCTATTTCAACCCCCCCTTGTGAGCAAATAGGAAACTTGGCAACAGGAAAATGATCTGAAACAGAAATAAAGTCAGGTAGTAAAATTAGCATCACGTGTTCCCAGCCTTGTCCAGGCCACAGTGCCCCTGTCAGGAGCGAACTAGTTCTCTCAGGAGGGAAATGAATCCATCCTAAAAGAAGATCTGGTATTCTTTATCCTTCTAATCCTTCTCTTTCAGACTTAGTGTTTCATGCTCAAGGAGGATGCTTGAGAATGGCTTCACAAGCTTATGAAAATGGCCCTTTCATAAGCAGACATATCCTACTCCTTGACAGGGAAGGATTCCATGCTGCTTTCTTTCTGAGTGCTTAAGAATCATAACATTTTTCTTGCTTTCAGTAAATTAGCAACTCGATTAGCACCCTCCCAAAATGTCCACGGAGCCCTAAATTTGTGCCAGGTCTCCCACCAGTTCTGGGAATATGGAGCTGAGGTTGTGGGGAAAAACTGCTTAGGAGGAGACACACACAAAGACAGGTGTGCACAGAAGGTCACATTTGTTCAGCAGACATTTGCTGAGCTCTTCTTAAGCCCAAGTGCTGTGCTACAATGCAAAGGTGCGTGCATCCTGCAAGCTTACCGGCTAGAGGAGGATGCTGACAAACAGATGGTGACAATACCAAGGGGCTGAGAGTGCCTGTCTAGGTGTATATTGCAAGAATCTGCACCAAGCTTCCCTGCAGCTAAGCCAGTCTACACTCCGTTCCTGGCACACCTCCATCTTCCCGTCTCTGGTTGTTGGTTCAGACCATCCCTCTCGAGTGGAATGTGTATCCAATAGGCATAGGTTATAAAAGGATTGATAAGCATTCCTTTACAACAATGTTTTCAACCTTTTATCTGTCATAGCACGTTTGAACCGGTAGTTAAACTTCCAAGGCACACTTCAATTATGTTGATCAAAAACAGTTTAAAAAAAAGAATATACTTACTGTTTTTAAACTGCTTTCAAAAATAATTTAATTAATGATCTTTAAAAATTTTCGCAGCCCTCCTAAGATTCTCTCATGTCATACCACTAAGCCAAGCCACACCGGTTGAAAATCACTGCTCTAGGCTCGGCACCTGTAGCACAATGGTTATGGAGCCAGCCACATGCACCAAGGTTGGTGGGTTCAAACCCAGCCTGAGCCAGTTAAACAACAATGATGACAACTGCAACAACAACAAAAAAAAAATAGCTGGGCGTTGTGGCGGGCACCTGTAGTCCCAGCTACTTGGGAGGCTAAGACAAGACAATCACTTAAGCCCAAGAGTTTGAGGTTGCTGTGAGCAGTGATGCCATGGTACTCTACTGAGGGTGACATAGTGAGACTCTGTCTCAAAAAAAAAAAATTAAATAAATAAGAAAATCACTGCTCTATAAGCCACTTAGCTGCTGAAGTAAAAGGCACCGATCTGTATTACCAATATGTCTCAGGGCCCAGAGCCATGAGGTAGGAGAGAAGGAGAATTTCTCTTACTCTATAAGCAGCCCTGCTTACCAAATTCCTCTTCCAGCCCCAGAACTGCCTCTTCCCAGTGATGACAATGGGAAAGTCCTCTCCCTGAAGACTCTCCACCCCACACCCAAGGGCTATGTCAGGGTAAGTAATACTCATACAACATGAGAGGTGAGGGAATGAGGGGTATATCTCCACCTCCCAAATTACCAGAAGAATGAACAGTTCCTTTCGTTTTTCATTTCAAAGACTCTGTAGTGATATATAACATACATAGAAAAAATGACCATCACGTAGCATCAGTTCTGTCAAGTTCACATGCCCACCTCGATGCAATAAAAGGCAACATGACCTCATCTCTTGCAGGGAAGACTGACAAAGATGTCACACCACAAGAGTGCACAAGAATTGGGGGATCTTGCCATGACCATCATGGGAAGTGCAGTCTGCCTCATGAGGCTTTCCCTATGCCATTACATTGCTTAGATTTTAAAAATCGCTAGTACAGATTGCTCTTTTTATTTCAGATTTAATATAAGGGTACATGTGATTAGGTTACATTGTTTAGCATTTGTTAGGTGTAAAGATGACTATTAAAATGAGATCTCTGGACATGGCACCTATGCTCAGTGGTTAGGGCACCAGCCATATGCACTGGGGCTGGTGGCCTGTGCCTGCCAAATAATGACAACTACAAAAAAAAAAAAAGAAAGAAAATAGCCAGGCATTGTGGCTGGCGTCGGTAGTCCCAGCTACTTTGGGAGGCTGAGGCAAGAGAATTGCTTTGAGGTTGCTGTGAGCTGTGATGCCACAGCACTCTATCCAGGGTGACAGCTTGAGGCTCTGTCTCAAAAAAAAAAAAAAAAAAGAAAAAAAAAGTATACAAACTAAGGGTAAGGTTAGAACACACAATCCATGTTGGGAGATACTGAACACTTAATGGAGATGGGAGACACCAGATGAGGGTGGGAAGGGAGACAAGAGGTGGATACAGTCAGGTTTGTTCACTGAATGTGAAGAATAAGGGAAGGAGGGGTCTGCAGTGGAATCAGAGTCTCAGCCGAAAGCTAGATGACCAGAGCAGGCAGAAGCACAGATCACTGTGACAGGAGTTATCAGAATGATCAGCAAATTGGGGGAATCCTTTGGTCAGAAGGGGTTCTTGATGGACATTTTGAGTACAAGGTGCTCATGGGTCATGCAAATAAAAATGCAAAGGCACAAGTAGTTTTCTCAGATCAGAAATGAAGAGAAGTTCTGAACTAAAACTACAGATTCAGTTGGCAATGGATATCTTTAAGAGCCTAATATTGGCAAGACATTGTGCTGGGTGCTGAAAATAAACAGATCAACACAATGGGCACGATTTCCAACCTGCGAGAGCTGCCATTCCAACAAGAGTGGTTATCATTTCCTTTTTTTTTTTTTTTTTTTACTGCAGTTTTTGGCTGGGGCTGGGTTTGAACCCACCACCTCTGGTATATGGGGCCAGTGCCCTACTCCATTGAGCCACAGGCACCGCCCAAGAGTGGTTATCATATAAGTGACAGGGAGAAACTTTGTGGGCCGCAAGCAGTAGAATCTATACTTCAGGGCAAGCTGAGGATCCCACAATAGAGAGGGAGAGGGAATGGCCAAATAGGTGAGATTAAAACCAGGAGGATGTTCTAAAAGCCACCCAGAAATTATCCAGGTGTGGTGACACACACCTGAAGTTCCAGCTGCTTGGGAGGCTGAAGCAGGAGGATTGCTTGAGCCCAGGAGTTTGAGGTTGCTGTGAAGTAGACTGATGACACTGCACTCACCCTAGCCTGGGAAAGAGAGCAAGGCTCTGTCTCAAAAAAAAACATAAATTAGTTAATAAAATTTAAAACATAGGAGGCAGCACCCGTAGAATAGCGGGTAGGGCGACAGCCACATATACCGAGGCTGGTGGGTTCGAACCTAGCCTGGGCCTGCTAAAACAACAATGACAACTGCAACAACAACAACAAAATAGCCAGGCATTGTGGTGGGCACCTGTAGTCCCAACTACTTGGGAGGCTGAGGCAAGAGACTTGCTTACACCCAAGAGTTTGAGGTTGCTGTGAGCTGTGTCACCATGACACTCTACCCAGAGCGACAGCTTGAGACTCTGTCTCAAAAATAAAAAATAAAAAATTTGGGTGACACCTGTGACTCAAAGGAGTAAGGCGCCAGCCCCATATGCCAGAGGTGGCAGATTCAAACCCAGCCCCGGCCAAAAACTGCAAAAAAAAATTTTTTTTTAAATAAAAGCCACCCGAGAGAGTACGTGGACTGTACATGAGAGTGCTTAGTAAAGTATTATGTAAACATAAGTTTTAATGATTATCATTTTTGGCTCTCATCGCTACCTTTTGAAAATTTCCTTTACCTAAGTTTCTTAAGGAGAGCAGCATTTTTCACGTTTGTTCCCCCGAGTGGCTGGCTAATATCTTGGACCACACACTAAGTTAGTGTATATAAAAGTAGCGTGTGTGCGTGTGTGTGTGTGTGTGTGTGTGTGTGTGTGTGTGTGTGTGTCTCCAAGTCTGATCTCCCTAACCAAGATCAAGCTACGTGAGGGCACGAGCTGGACAGGAGCTTGGGTTTTGGTTCTTAATCATCAGACCCCCTGGCAGATGAAAAGTTGCTCAATCAGTATGTGTTGGCCTGAATTTCCTGTCCCAGTGGATAAGCATCTGTGTCTGATCTCTAAGCATGAACTTACTGCCTGTAGAAAAACAGCTTGTTTTCTTCTCTCTAATAACTGTTGTTTCTTTGCACTCTGTGTTCTCCCAGGACTATTTTTATTCCAAAGTTGGAGTCAAGGTTTCCAAGGGTAATAAGTAGAGCACTTAACCTAACCAAGCCCAAAACAAACCAGTTCTGGAGAGATCTCAAAGGAAACCATAGCAGCACAGAAGTTAGAACCAGAGAGGACCTAAGGGTTCATCTAGAGATGGCCTGAGCAGTCCAGCCCCGTCATGATGCAGGTGAGGGACAAATATAGAGAGAATATCCAAAAATTGTCCAAAGAGATAGCTGTTAATGGCAGAGCTGGGATTAAAACTGAATACTCAGATTCCCAGGCCTTTGATCTTTGCACCACCTCCACAGTTTCCTCTTAAACTGAGTTTAGAGGCTGTGCCCTAAGCTATTCCATATCCCCCGGCTAGTGGTGAACATGTGGGTGAATACGTGATTGCCGGCCATACACTGCACGGCATTCCACCTGCTATTTCCATAATGTGCACTGATCTTTCTACTCAGCATTCTCTATGGAGTAATATTTGTGAAGACCTGAGACTGGAAAGTTCTCCAGACTCAGATCTTATGCTTTGCGGTAAAACCTTCAAGTCGCCATCTTTCTTTAAGTGGCTGCCACTTTAGAAAGGCAGGATGAGTGGGGATATCATTAACAAATGCAAACCAGGCCAGGAGAGGTGGCTCACACCTATAATCCTAGCACTCTGGGAGGCCGAGGCGGGCAGAGTGTCTGAGTTCATGGGTTCGAGACAACCTGAGCAAGAGCAAGACCTCATCTCTAAAAATAGCTGGATGCTGTGGCTGTCGCCTGTACAGCTACTTGGGAGGCTGAGGCAAGAAAATCACGTGAGCCCAAGAGTTTGAGGTTGCTATGAGCTATGACACCACAGCACTCTACCGAGGGCAACAAAGTAAGACTCTGTCTCACCAAAAAAAAAAAGAAATTGCAAACCAGAAGCAACACAGCAACTTTCTTTTTTTTTTTTTTTTTTTAATTTTTGGGGATTCATTGAGGGTACAAGAAACCATGTTACACTAGTTCAACACAGCAACTTTCATCTCACCTGAAATCCTAATCCTTTTGTGAACTCTAATCCTCTCCTGGGGCAACTAATTGTGATGTCACAAACAGAGGATTATAACTTAGTCAATGAATAAACAGGAGAAGGAGGAGAAAGACCCTGTTTCCAAGTCAGTGTTTCTGGAACATTTGATTTAAGGGAAAGCACAAAATATTCTACCTATTTTCCATAATTCCATTTTATTTTCACATTTAAGAAGAATAAAAATTTCTAATACCTCTTGAGCCTCTTTCTAAGAGCCAAACACTTTTCTGAGTACTTTATTCATATATGAGATCCCACTTAATATTTGTAACAATCCTTCAAAGGAGAAATTATTCGCAATTCACAAAATGGAAAAGTAGGTTAAGAAAGGGTAAGTAAATTGCCCAGCGTTTTTATAGCTAGCAAGTGATGGAAGCAGAACTTCCTACCAAGTGAGCTGTAGAACAAAATAAGACACTCAAAAAAGTATGAAATAAGATGTAGAAGAGCTTTGCAAACTCATCAGCTCATGTTTTTCTTTTCTTTTTTTTTTTATTTGTATATATTCAGGGGGCATTCAATCTTACTACATTGATGTATTGCACTGTGGTGAAGTCAGGGCCTTCAGCACATCCATCATGGGAGCAACCCACATGGTACCCACCGACTATCTGGCCTTCATCCCCCTTGCAGTTTCTTAAAAAAAACATGAATGGCATTATTGTCCCTTGTTCAGATGAAGCTCGTGACTCCTGGAGGAATTTAGTCACTTTCCCAAATTCTCAGAGGTAGTAGGGACAGAAGAATAAGAGCCCACTCCCCAGTAGGTAACTTCTGTCCTCACTGAGCATGTTATACCCAGAACGGCTCTGGACACATGTCTTATTGAATCCTTGCACCAATTCTATTAGGTAGTTATTAAAATCTCCATTTGACAGATGAAGAAATTGGAACTAAGAGATGGAAAATTCAAGTACCCCAAATCCAGGTCTCCCTACTGCTAGTTGGCGTCCTTTAACTATGGCACATTATGTACTCAAAACTGGAAGACTGAATTCCCTTTATCATCAGAAAAATAAATGTTCCACTTACCTCCCACTAGGTTTCAAATGTCTACCATTTGATCCATTCCTTCTAAATTATGATATCATGGAAGAAAACACCCATTTTCCCCTTTACATTTCTAAGCACCCTTGCAGTAGAATGTGAGGAAAAGCAACATGTGCTACGTCTGGCCTTTACCTCAGGACTGTGGGTGTGTCTCCTTTGCCACCTTTCTTTCCTGGACATTGACAGAAACGCAACTGAACGTCAACTAAGCCGATGAGGGCACCACTGTGAGAGACGGTGGAGCAATGATATGGAAAAACATAAATCCTGAATGACATAATGTATGGAGAGGAGCCACCTGCCCACCTGGTACGCTCACCTAACACTATTATCTGATAAAGAAAATTCTAGCCTTGTCAAGCCAACAGATTATTTACTTATTTATTTTTATTTAGAGACAAAATCTCACTCTGTCACCCAGGCTAAAATGCAATGACGTTGATCATAGCTCACTGTGGCCTCAAATTCCTGAGCTCAAGTGGTCCTTCTGCCTCAGCCTCCTTAGTAGCTGGAACTACAAGTTCTTGTCACCATTCCTGGCTAATTGTCCTTTTTTTGGGCAGCGCCTGTGGCTCAAAGGAGTAGAGCGCTGGCCCCATATGCCGGAGGTGGTGGTTTCAGCCACGGCCAAAAAAAAAACAAAACTTTTCCTTTGCGTTTCTTTCTTTCTTTTTCTTTTATTCTTTCTTTTTATTTATTTATTTATGTTTTTTTTGGTAGAGAAAGGATCTCACTGTGTGGCTCAGGCTGATCTCTAACTCCTGGCCTCAAGCAATCTACCGATCTCAGCCTCCCAAAGTGTTGGAATCACGGGCCATGAGACACCATGCCTGGCAAGCCACCAAATTTTTGAGCAAACATAAATATCTGTTGGTTTAAGCCACTAAGTTGCAGCTGATACAGGTAGTATATTGAACATCTCTCACCAGGACTTTCCATGGTTCTGACAACTGACACAAGTGACTGGCTAATTTAAGCAGAAAATAATTTCTTGAAAAAATATTACATAATCCATAGAATTAAGAGAAAGCATGCAGAAGCAACCTCAGGAAAATAGGCAGGAGAAGGGAAGTAGGCAGCTAAACCCATGCTCCAAAATTCTATCACAGGAACCACTGGGAGATGTTGCACCTGTGGCCGCTGACTGGACATCAGAGATAGTGCCAGGAACTGGATGCCATCAGTGTCACCATGACCACCACGACCCCTGGAAACCATTGTCACTGCTGCTGGAACAAATTCCCCACCATCCCTGCTTCCTTGTCTCTTTAGTCCCAGATTATAAACCCAGACAGAGAACCTGATTGGCCATAACTACATCAAGTACCCAAGACTTGTCTTATCAGGGAGGGGGTTTATATCTGGCTTTTTCAGCAATTCTAATTCCATTACGTCTTCTATAGGAAAAAGGTTCAGATGTCGAGCAGACATAAATAGAAATAAAAGACTTTAATTACCAACCCAGAAGAAAAATGCTTCTAGATCAAGATGGTTCCGTGGACATGCTCAGCTCTCAGATGGCTCCTGCTTCCTGCACACTTGTTATGTTCAACTCACTGGGTCATCTTAATGAGGGCTTTTTCAGTTGCCAGCATCAGAAATTTAATTAAAACTATTATGGTTTTCTTAAGAAGGGGATTTTTGGGTCAAACAAATAGAAAATACAGGCTTGTCTGAGTTCAAGGACCTGAACAATCTCATCAGGCTCAATGTGCTCCCATTTCTCGGCTCTGCGTCCCCCAAAGGCCCTCCCTTATCACTATAGCCCTTCCTGACATGGTGGCAAGATCAGTGAATCCAGAGAAAAGAGAGGTTCTCACTCCCTGACAGAAGTTCTTGATGGTGTCTCACCTGTCTCTAACACGCCTTTTAATGGAGCCAGCCACCAAGGGCAGGTAGTACAACAGGCCACATTGCCATGTGAAGTCAACCCCATCCAAACCAAAGGGCAATGAGTGAAGGACGGCAATTTTCTCAAGGGCAATCAGGATGCTACCACCAGAGGGAGAAGGGGAAAGAAGCTGGGTAGCCAAAAACCAGAGATGTCTATTACAAGGGGCAAATCAGCACCCCAGCCTAGAGCCCCACTGGCTGTGGGAAAGGTTTAAAAGGACTCCTTATACAATACAAATCAATTAAAGGAGCCCCAAGAAATCCCAGCTCTTTCTCCCACCTTCTGTGAAACTTAGCTTTGCATCCACAATACAGACCTGAACGTTTGTCTGAAAGGAGAGAGAACAGTTGGATGGAGTTGAACAGGAGGTCATGACCTTAGCGCTATGGACACTTTGGACTGGATGATGCTTTGTCTTGGGGGTTTGCCCTATGTATTGTAGCAGCCTCCTTAATCTCTACCCACTACATGACAATATATCACTCCCACTCACAACCCAGCTGTGAAAACAAAATGTCTCCAAATCCCCCCATCTCCAGTTGAAAACCACCATCGTAGAAGACATGAGAACAGAAAAGAAGGGTTTAAAATACTAACCAAGAAGGGCAAGCCCAAGTCACCTGGCCCAACTGGGTCCGTCTGCTGCCCTTGGGCCAGTGGAGTCCTGGACAGGTGAGCTGGGTTCTTTGATGTTGGAGGGAGAGCCAGAGATCTCCAGTCCTGCTGAAGCCCTCGCTCAGGCCTGGCCTCCGTGGTGCCGGGGCCTCTCCTCTGATGCAGGTTTATTCTAAGTTCTAGCCCTACACTTGCTGAGCGCCTGCTGCATGCAGACCTGCTCAGCTGATCTCCACTAACACTCCGGGGCAGGTGTTATAGTCATCTTAGGAAGGAGGGAAATGAAGCTCTGAGAAATTAACTGCCCCCACAATCACAGTTAGTAAATGCTGGAGCTGGGATTCCAGCTGGATTCAAATCAGTGTCTATTGGACCCCAGGGTCCAGACTCTGCCTTTCCACCTCTGAATAGTGCTTCCAGTCCAGGCTCCCCATGGCTGACAATTTCTGTTCAGGTTCTCCTTTCTTTGAGATCTTACTTTATATTTATAAAATATTTATGAATATTTTCTATTTATATGTTTTCTAACTTATTTGTATTTTATTTTATATAATTTTTATATTATATTTTATTTCTGCTATGTGGTTTCTGCCTTGAGAGCTTAACCTCCATCTCTACAGGTGGAAAACAACAAAGGAACCTAATAATGATGGTAAGTATTTCTCATCCTTAGATGAAGAACTAGACTTCACTATTTGTTTTGGAGAGCTGATATTTTAGAGATTTGTTTCATGCATAGATTCGGAATTGCAGGACTAAGATTTATCATGTCAGAGGTGTCACAGCTCGCTGAAGGGGCATATGCCTGTGACTGAGAAGGCCTGGGTTTTCATTTGGACCCTGCCACAGACTTGCTGTGCGACCTCGGAAGAATGATTTAACATCCCTGAGTCTCATTTTTTAACTCTAAAATTAGAGGCCTGGCGTTATCAATCTATAAGAACTCTTCTCACAGTGTGATGAAGGCACGAGTCTAAAATGAATCCCTTGACCATTTTAAGAAATCTTTGAAATATTTAGAAGAGGTTTCAAACAAATAACAAGTGCTCCCTCACAGGGAGGTGGCTGGAGAGAGCGCCTCTGTGAGGAGTAACAGCTCAGAGTTGACTTCAGCTGGGTTCCAGGAGGACAGAGGAGGGGGCAGAGCTGGGTCACCCGAGTCGTGATATAAACGTTAATTAAAAATGCATGCCCAGGCAGAAAGAGGACACCTGGTGAATTAGTGATGGCCCTGGGATGTGCACATTGCAGGGTTGACAGGGATCTGGACAGGAGGCAGCAGGGGGCACAGAGCGGAGCCCTGCTGAGCCTCAGTGTAAACAGAGAGCCTGGCTCAGCATTCCGTCCGCGCCGGGTTTGGGTGTAACCATGGCACAGGGGGCGTCTGCCACCGCGTATTAGGTGCACATGTTTCATTTAGCAGGAGATGTGGGGACGAAGCTTGTGTCTCTCATAGCACCAGGGCACACCCAGGGCAAACCCCCAGCCTTCTGTCTGAGAGCCCACTGGTGCTGGAGGACCTGCAGTCACAAAGGGGAGCCCCGCAGTAGAGCGGCCTGTCTCCTGCCAGGAGCCAGGCACCCCTGAGGACAGGGGCTGGGAAGGACTTTGGAAAGCAAGCCCCCTCCCTCTCTCCTTCTCTGTCTCTCCCTCCGCCCCCAGCCCCACCCTGTCCCCAGGTTGGCTGCTGCCTAGTTGTTTTTTCTATTTTCAGTCCTCACAAGGAGTCCCTAAAGCAGCGGTTCTCAACCCGTGGGTCATGACCCCTTTGTAACAATAAAAATACATGGAGGCTTTAGGAAGGTTGAGAACCACCGCGCTAAGGAATCACCACAGCCTGACAACTGGAAGTCTCCCTGACCTGGGGGACACGCTCCTGAGCTTTGTGGTGAAGGTAGTCAGAGAGCTGGAGAAGAAACCCCTTCCTGCCGCCTCCAAGGGCCCTGTCCCTTCCCACCTTCTGCTCCCGCGCACATGTCCAGGTGGGGATAGGAACCAGCAGATACTGGCAAACCACCCAGCTCCTCCCTCAGCTTCTCACATCCTGGCCAATACAAAGACCAAGCCAGGTAAGTGCAGGCATCTGGTCCTACAGGCAGGGAGTCCGTCCCAGGCCGCTGACCCAGAGGAGGACCATCCAGCATGAGGGAGTGAGGACAGGGATGTCACATGGCTCTGGGCACCCACCCTACCCACCCCCTGCAGGAAGATAAAGGGCTTGGAGCTCCGGGGCCATCAGGAAGCAGGAAAATGTGGACACTTGGAGAGTGGACAAGTCTGTGCAGCAGCAGCACGTGAGCTAAGAAGATGGATAATAAAGAACATCATTGTCAAATATCCTCTGTGGCTATTATGTGTTTCCCACGTCAGGTCCCTTTCAGGCTAATGGGAGGTACAATGGCGGTGACGACTGTCACATACAAAGTTTACAAAAACTTTAAAGTCACTGCTGAGGCTCAGCGCCTATAGCTCAGCGGCTAGGGCACCGGCCACGTACACTGGGGACAGGTGGGTTGAAACCCAGCCTGAGCCAGCCAAACAATGACAACTGCAACCAAAAAATAGCCGGGCATTGTGGCGGGTGCCTGTAGTCCCAGCTACTTGGGAGGCTGACATGATAGAATCACTTAAACCCAAGAGTTTGAGATTGCTGTGAGCTGTGATGTCACAGCACTCTACTGAGGGTGACATGGTGAGACTCTGTCTCAAAGAAAAAAATAAAATAAAATAAAGTTACTGCTAAAAGAATAATCAGCAGTCACTCCTCAGCGCCTTCCAAGCTAAAAAGCTATAGATGTGCCGAGAAAGCTTCACACTCCTCTAGGCAGAATGAAGCATCCTCAGTCTACTCGATCCACATCTCCCCTGTCACATCCAGACAGCACGTGATCTTCATCTGCTTTCTTTACCCTTGCACCCCAAGTGCCTGGAACAGTCTCTGGCACATGGAAGGGACTCAATTATGAGATGAGTGAAAGAATGAGTGAATGAAAGACAGTAATCATCCATATTTCCGACTCACAGTCACCACTTTTGAAGACACTTCTTTATCCAGAGCCCTTGTGCTGGTTCCTGACACACAGGAGGTGCTGAATAAATACATTTTAAATGACTCAAATGTTTGTGATACCAACAGCAGGTAACGTTGGCTCTTTGACTGCCCAGAGAATCAGGTACCCCCACGCCGTGCTCTCATCCCTCACCAAAGATGTACAGGGTGCTCAGTCGTTCTCTTGACAAGCAAATACATTCACTTCTTTCCCCTCCAAACACATGTGTGCAGATCATTTATTTTGCCTGAAGTTCAAGCCAGGCAAACGTCTCGCCCCTTCCTCCAACAGCAGAAAAATAAACACAGGACACGGCGTCAAGAGGCAATGATGTCTACCTTTTTTTAGTTCATTTGAGGAGCTTATTTTATGAGAAACTGTGTATTTGTCGGATTATAAATGAGAACTTCCAGACCTCCCAGGCTGTATGTGGTGACGCCAAGCCCCCCAACTCACCCACCCAATCAATCCCCTGGGGAGTCTATGGCTCCCCAGACAGCCCCCCCACCACCATATCTGCATAATAGACATAATTACTGTTATTGGGACTAGTGACAGAAACACTGTCATTAAAAATGTTGTGTAATCTTACTTTTTCGTTTTTGCCTAGGGTAAATTCAGATTATTTCCCTGTCCTCTTGAAAGGACTCAGCTGTCCCACTTCTCTTGCCATCCGCCCCCTACTCTCTCCACTCCCATTCATCCCCCTTCACCCCCCACTGCTCCCCCTCCTGTCTGTCCTCACACCCTCACCCCTTGACTAGACTCCCAATAGTTTTTCATGGGATCTAACCAAAAGCCTCCCCCCTGCCCTCTAATTTGAGGTTGCAACGTCTTCTCTGACATGGGCACTATTCTTTCTGAGGGGTCTGGGGAGTCATGATTCACTAACACTCAGCCCAGAGCACTGCCCAGCTTCCTTATCTTGTCTTCGAATTACCACCACTCGCGGGTTTCCAGTAGGAAACCCGCTGGTTTTCTGGTGTAGTGGGAACGGAGGAGCATTAGCTATGTTTGAAGTCCACTCAGTGGTGGAGAAGCAAGGGTCAAAAGCCAACTTTTTGCTAGAAACCAATGCCAGCTCTAAAAAGCAAGAAGCAGAAAGTGGCAAGTGGCAAGCAGGTATTAATAAAAAAACAAAAAGCAGTTATAAAATTACCATTTGTATCTGTTTTCTAGGGATGCAATTACTACAAATTACCATAGACTGGATGACTTAAAACAGCAGAACTTGATTCTAGCACTGTTAAGGAGACTGGAAGTCTAAAACCAAAGTGCCAGCAGGTTGTGCCCCCTGGGAAAGCCCTAGGGGGGCATTTTCCTTCCCTCTTAGCTTCTGGCATCCCTTGGCATACTTTGGCTCCACCTGCTCATGGCCTTCATCCCTATGTCCGTCTGTCTCTGTACGTCCTCTCATTTTCCTTTAAGGACACCAGTCATTGGGTTTGAGGCTCACTTTAATCTAAGATGATCTCAATTTCACTAATTAGAACACTGTAATGACCTTATTTCCAAACCTGAGTTTCCAAGTGGATGTGACATTATTCAACCCACCACACAATTTTAAAAACACAAGAAGATAAACAGATTTATAAAACACTTTTTCTGGAATTTGTTCATATTCTCTTGCATAGCTTTAAATACCCTCGAGGGCTATGGTCCCCCACCTCCAGGCCCCAGACTGGTACTAGTCCAAGGCCTGTTACAGCCCGGCTGCAACAGTGGGAGGTGAGCCGCTGGTAAACGAGAGACTTTATAATTTCTCCCCATCGCTCACATCACCACCTGAGCTCTGCCCCCTATTAGGTAAGGGGCAGCATTAGATTCTCCTAGGAGGGCAAACCCTTCTATAAATTGCACATGTGAGGGATGAAGGTTGTGCACTTCTGCGGGGTGCAGTGCCTCACACCTATAATCCTAGGACTCTGGGAGGCCAAGGCTGGTGGATTGCTTGAGCTCACAAGTTCAAGACCAGCGTGAGCCCAAGAATTTGAGGTTGCTGTGAGCTATGATACCATGGCACTCTACCCAGGGTGACACAGTGACACTCATGTCACAAAGAAAACCCCCAAAACAACAAAAATAACAAAAAAAGGTTGTACACTCCTTATGAGAATCCAACACCTGACAGTCTGAAGAGATGTCATGTGTGTGAGTCATCTTGAAACTATCTTCCCCTAACTCTAGTCTATGGAAAAATTGTCTTCCATGAAATTGGTCCCTGGTACCAACCAAAAAGGTTGGGGACTACTGCTCTAGGGGAGCAAAGAAGCAATAAAAGTATAATTTTTAGTTTCTTGATTTTAAAAATAAACTAAACCTAATTATAAACAAACAAAAAACCAAAACATTGGATCTCAGCCAGGAGTGATTTTGCCCTCAAAGAAACACTTGGCAGTGTCTGGGACATTTTTGATTGTCATGACGGGGTGCCTCCAAGCATCCTGAAATGCACAGGCCAGCCCTTCATAATACAGGATTATCTGGCCCCAAACATCAATAGTGCCGAGGTTGAAAAGCCCTGATCGGCTCAGCGCCTGTGGCTCAGTGGGCTAAGGCGCCAGCCACGTACACCTGAGTTGGCTGGTTCAAATCCAGCCCGGGCCCTCCAAACAACTATGACGGCTGCAACCAAAAAATGGCGGGGCGTTGTGGCGGGCGCCTGCAGTCCCAGCTACTTGGGAGGCGGAGGCAAGAGACTCGCTTGAGCCCAGGAATTGGAGGTTGCTGTGAGCTGTGATGTCACAGCACTCTATCCAGGGCGACGGCTTGAGGCTCTGTCCCAAAAAAAAAAAAAAAAAA
>CAUYRH010009234.1:0-53216 GCA_963574655.1 Perodicticus potto
GTTCAAGACCAGCCTGAACTAGAGCGAGGCCCAGTCTCTAAAATAGCCAGGCGTTGTGGCAGGTGCCTGTCGTCCCAGCTACTTGGGAGGCTGAGGCAAGAGAATCACTTTGAGCCCAAGAGTTTGAGGTTGCTGTGAGCTATGACACCATGGCACTCTACCGAGGGTGACAAAGTAAGACACTGTCTCAAAAAAATAAAATAAAGTAAAACAAGAATATTATCTGTGCATTTATATACATTGCAGGAGAAGGCTTATCAAAAAACAGTGATCCCTTTCCACCCACTTTTCTCCCCTTTACTACTGGAAGGGAAGAGACAAGGAAGGGATCCTTGTACTAACACTGCCTCCAGTTACCGTGGACTTGCACTTGGCCAGGAGAACAGAATCAAACACAGTTCGCATGCAGATACTGTGACTGGAGCTAGCCTCTGGTATGTTCATTGACCAGACCACGGGCATGTGACACGCACAGTCCTTACTGTTCTTTTGATGGGCAAGTAAACTTGAATAAGTGGGTGGGAGCAGTTTTTCCTTCCCAGTCCATTCCCTCATTACTGGCTTTGCTTTTGGACTGGCTCTCATGTCTTACACCTGCCCCAATCCTGTGTAGATCCTCAATGTCACCTTGATGCTACAATGGTGTCCTTTTACAGGGAAAACAAAGTCAGCCATCATGTTTGTCCTGAGCAGTTCAGGCAATGTGGCAAGTTCTCTTCCTTTTCCAAGAGAGAAGGATATCTTGAAGATATCATTCAGGATATTTAGATGACCAAATCCCACTCACAAGCATCCTTCTTCATTAAGTTCCCATCTGTATGATAACCATGCTAGTGGCTAAGCAAAGAAAAGTGAATATGAGGCCCCTTCATTTCTCAGTGCTTAGTGTTTAAGATAGATAAAGCCAACAAACGCTGATCTATGGGCATACAGACACGAAACAGCTGTGCAAACACTGGACAGATGCATAAATTAAATACAAAAGTAAATAAAGTATTTACATTATGTAAAAGTCATGCAGCTGCTGTTGTTGCTCTCCCCAAAGGCTGAGGAGAGAAGGAGGACATTAGGCTAAACAGATTGTATTTTTCTGTTGGGGATGGTGTCAGCAGGAAGGAGCAGCAAGGTCACACATGGCTGGAGGAACAAAGACAAACTGTTACATAAACCCTTGTCTGCTGGTGCACAACCTCTAAACTTGGTCTTCAGAACGAAGTGACTTCGTTTTTCAGAAATAACTTTCATCTATCAAACTATGTTTTTAGGAATCTGTGTCAGGAACTAATTTTAAAGTTTCAGGGATGGCCCCAGTGACCGGCAACAGCAGGAACCCAGTGAGATGACCTGAGAGATCATAAGAACTGTCCTAGCTCAAAGAATATCTTGAAATTCTACATGTGTCCAGGGTGAAACAAAGGAACTTCAGCAGCTCCCTGCCCCTGGAAGCTCTGCGTGGTTCCCTGGTGCCACGGAAATTTCCTCAGTCTTCTTTAGGGAGGAACCTGGACACAGCAGAGCTGTATTTAGCCTGGATTCCTATATTTGGCAACTGGAACATAGGACACATGGGCGACTGATGAATTACCAAGCAGCTTGTGAATCTCTCCTTACTTTAGGAAGCAAAAAAGAAGATGGCCTTTGGTGTTTATTTTAAATAAAAATGCTATTTTTACTCATAAACAGTTCAGGTACTACTCTATATTAGAAATAGGTGGTACTCAAAATAATGTGTATCGTGTGCTTTCTGTCCCTTTATAATTTTTTTAGCTTTTCATGTCAATAGTACGTGTCGCCAACATCATTTTTTATAATCATATGTCTATACCATACTTCCTTTAATAGTCCCCTGTCGTTGAGTGTTTTTAACAGCACATGTTGTAAATTTTTTTTTTGCTCTAACAAGCTGTGTTGTTGCTGGAAGTGTGCACCCATCACAGACCACTGAGAGTCAGAAATCTTCCCTCATCTCCTGGCTGATACCTAGAATTCCATACTTAGTGCCTCAACCCTTTGGCTTAAGGATTTTGTTTAATTAAAAAGTGAGAACCCAACTTGGCACCCATAGCACAGTGGTTACAGCGCCAGCCACATACACTGAGGGTGGCGGGTTCGATCCCAGCCCTGACCAGCTAAACAACAATGACAACTGCCACAAAAATAGCCAGGTGTTGTGGCAGGCGCCTGTAGTCTCAGCTACTTGGGAGGCTGAGGTAAGAGACTTGCTTAAGCCCAAGAGTTTGAGCTGTGACACTTGGCACCCTATGGAGGGTGACATAGTGAGACTTTATCTCAAAAAACAAAACCTGTGGCTCAGCGAGTAGGGCGCAGCTCCATAAACTGAGGGTGGCGTGTTCAAACCTGGCCCCAGCCAAACTGCATCAAAAAATAGCCGGGCGTTGTGGTGGGCACCTGTAGTCCCAGCTACTTGGGAGGCTGAAGTAAGAGAATCACCTAAGTCCAGGAGTTGGAAGTTGCTGTGAGCTGTGTGACGCCACGACACTCTACCGAGGGCGATAAAGTGAAGATTCTGTCTCTTAAAAAAAAAAAAAAAAAAGGCCTAAAACACTGATACTTATTTCCCACTTTTCCCAGGGAAATCCTTAGGCAGGTTTCAAAGACCAGTTTCATGTTGACCCCTGGCCTTGGCTAATCAAACCAAAAAAGTCCCAAAGTTCACACATGTGAACTGTTATACTTGTATAATTGATTAAAATCCTTCAGCAATTGGGAACACAATTAATGCCACCGGCTGCTAATTATTGCCTAGATCCAGTTTATTATAGGAAACAGCTCAGTTCTTAGCATAGTCCCTCAAGACGTGGTCCAAATATTCATTAATTTCACTCTCAAGTTTCATATATTTTTATAGCTGTTTGATTTTTTTGTAACTATAATATATTTACCTTATAGTCTATGTTACTTCATGGTCTTTGAATTAATTGTATCTAGACCTCAACTTTTTTTTTTTTTTTTTGTGGTTTTTGGCCGGGGCTGGGTATGAACCCACCACCTCTGCATATGGGGCTGGCGCCCCACTCCTTTGAGCTACAGGCGCCACCCTAGACCTCAATTTTTTATTTTGCTTGTCATAAAACTGGGATCAGTTTTATCACAAAATTCAGTGCTAGTGTGCTGTAATCCCCACGGAGATGGTATAGTTCTTTTTATCTACAAATCCAGTACTTTCTTTAACCCAACTTGTCATGTCTCTGAAGTGCATCATCTCAACATACTTACCTATGAAAAGTTGAGCCTAGGAGAATGAAGGTTCCTGTTTCTATGCAACTGTGTGTGTGTGAGAGAGAGAGACAGAATTTCTCTCAAGAATGGTTGGGTGGCGCCTATAGCTCAGTGGGTAGGGCACTGGCCCCATATACCGAGGGTGGCAGGTTCAAACCCAGCCCCGGACAAACTGCAACAAAAAATAGCCGGGCATTGTGGCGGGCGCCTGTGGTCCCAGCTGCTTGGGAGGCTGAGGCAAGAGAATCGCCCAAGCCCAGGAGTTGAAGGTTGCTGTGAGCTGTGTGACGCCACGGCACTCCACTGAGGACAATAAAGTGAGACTCTGTCTCTACAAAAAAAAATAAAATAAAAAGAACTGTTGTTTATCTCCAGGAAGTAGGATCTGCAGTCTCGAGAGCTATCGTGCTGTTACTGAAGTTCAGTTTCCACCTGAGACTCACAGAGCAACCTTGGGGTGAAAGAGCAAGAGTAACTCCATTTTGTAACAAATCGCCCACTTTCGGTCTATCAAGGCCAAGCAGGGTGCTCACCCCACCCGCAAGATAGCAGCCTGAGCCGGAAAAACAACTATCTGATACAAGCCCAACTAATAGGCGTAAAACATATCTAAAGTAGCCAATCATACTTGCCACAGCCTGGAAATCCCCTACCCCACTAGTAACCGCAATAAAACCCCCAGCAATCCAGGGGTCGGGGTCCCCAGCACACTCCCACTGCGACGGATAAACTGAGGGCCCAGGCTCGAGCTTGAATCAAGGCTCTTTTGCTTTTGCGTCGAGTTTGTCTCCCTGGTGGTCTTTGGGGATTACATGATCTGGGCACAACAGGGGAAGCCATCCCTTGCTCCCATCCCTCCATCTCACACCTGAACACCAAGGAAGATAACATTTTCCAACTCCTTCCATCATAAAAGTATTGTACCGAATGAGTTTATAGTTGGTATTTTGGGTCCTGTGGGAACATTTTGCCTCTTCTGTACCGCGTGTTTGTTCACACAGCCACTGAGGAGGGACAGCTGTGCTGGGGATGTTTCTTCTTTATCCTGCTCTTTTTTTTTTTTTTTTGCAGTTTTTGGCCAGGGCTGTGTTTGAACCCACCACCTCCAGCACATTGGGCCAGCGCCCTACTCCTTTGAGCCACAGGTGCCGCCCTCTATACTGCTATCTTGGAGAGACTGCTCAACTGCTGAAACTCCACAAACATGAGAAATGGGGGTGAGAGAGGAAGGGAGGAATCATAGCCACCCACATGCTTGTATTTGGCATTTCAAGCCTTGAGCAATTAGTATCCAATCCCTTGAGTCGGAAGCTGCCGTGCTCACAGTGCCGCCGTCCCTGCTTTGCACACCCCACTGAGCACGCCTTCCTGCTCACACAAACCCACTTTTCAGCCTTGAAAGGCAAAAGAGTGGAGTGGAGCAAACATGAAGGCTTTCCTAAAATCGAGTGGAGACCAAAACTCTAACTCCAGAAGGCCAGTCTTTTTCGGCTAATACTCTCATTGTTTCCTGCCTCTTTGTATGTGCCTGTTCACAGGGAATTTGAGTGCGGTCTGTTTGGAGCCTTTTCCCTGACATCACACCGCTGGGAGTTCCACAGGGAAGAAATAGAAGAAGGGGAGTCTGTTAGAGAGAATTGCGAGTGATGCCAAAATAAAGCTAGCCTGCTGGTTAATGAGAGGCAGGGATCGTGAGCAAAGGGAGCCAGATGTGGCCACCAAGTTGAGCAAAGCTGCAGATGAGAAGCCCAGAGAGTAAAGCCCATGGGCAGAGAAATGATGGCAGGCAGGAGCCGTGGGGTCGGAGGGAACAGGGAAGTGTGTCCCGGGCAACCTGTGGACAAGCGCTCACACCAGCTGCTCTTCTTCCCATAAAGGCAGGGCATATGGGAAGGACAGACCAGTAAGTGTCATTTGCAGTTGCTTAACCGTCTCTGGCAGCTGGGTACAGAAAGTAGCATGACATTAATATGTTAACAGCAAGCGAAGGAGCAGGGTAAATGTTCAATACATGATAGCAAATAGAATCACTAACATATCAAACATCTTCTGTTCCATGCCAAGCTGCTTACATTAATTAAAATATATCACTTAATATTTTCAACACACGTTCTAGTTGGTATAATTACCCCTGCTTTGCAACTCAGAGAACTGAGACAAAAGCTGAAAATGTTGCCTGACATTGCACAGTAACTGACACCACCGTGAGCTGAACTCAGGTCTGAATGCCTTCCAGCTCCAACTTGAGAGAATTAGGTATGCACATGCCTCCTCCCTCCCAGATAGTCTGATTCAGTAGTTTCTGGCAGGAGGCCTAAGGGTCTGCATTTTAACATGCATCCCTGTGGGTGTTGATATATGTACTTCCCTCCTGTGCCAGACACCAAAACACTATCTCACACATCAGCAAAGGCCAGAAGCGATCAGAAAACAAAGACAGAAATAAAACTGCAGGAAAAAAATATGTAAGAGGTTTCACCATTAAATTCATAGACCTGAAAGTCCGACAGTCCTGACAGTCTACTTACTTTTCTCCCAAAGCATATATTTCCGAAAGTTACCCCATCTGAGACCTGGAAGGTTCAAGCTCCTTTGCTAGCTTCGGTCCCCCCAGACCCTACTCCTTGTTCTAGTTTGGGCTAGGACTACAGACAGAGTTGTCCTAAACTCTCTGGAGGTGTATTCTGCAGAGCTCTCAGGGCGGGAATATGAGGAACAGTCACTGCAGGTGTGAGAATCCCATTTCACTGGCTCTAACCAGCTGCAGAAAGACAGCAAGGACTTCCGTTTCCAGCTATTCCCAAAGAAGACTTTTAAACAGAGGGACCAGTTCTCACAATTACCCAACAAACAAAACACAGTGATAAAAATCACTGCTAGGTTTTCCAACATCATTATTATGCCTGAACTGCATTTCTCTTACTTTGGTTAAACTCTTAAATTCCTGGATCAAGCTTCGGTGGGGGAAAAAATCCATAGCTGTGTTTTCTCATCTCCCAGGGTCCCACCTTTAGGGCTGAGGGCTTTCCTTTTACCTAGATTTCCTTAAAGAGGTTGGGAAACAGGATTCCGGTGAAACCATGGGAGGCTGTAACTAGTTTCTTCACCATTTTCATTTCTCAAAATAAGACCAAAGGGGTCGATGAAATAACTCATAATCTACATCTGCTGGAAATGTTCTTGTTCATTTCCTCTTAAGCTTTACTGAATCTTCTCTCCCCTTTCTTTTCTGCCCTTCTACTCCAGTCTGTCTGTAAGCGCCTTTGTGGCCTCCACCGCAGGCCTCGGGCCAAGGCAAAAACAGATTCTTTTCATCTATTCAAGTGTGATCTGGGACAGACAAGGCTGCTCCACAGGCAAGGAGCACAGGAAAGTATTCTGTATTCAGCCTGCAGCTCCGCAGAGGCTGCAATGGAGGCCCTGCCCTTGGAAAGGCCAAAGCAGTGACCATTTGGCAGAAAGAGGAACGCTGTTTGTTTGACTCTCCCGTCACCTGGACAGGGCGCCCTGGCAGAAAGAGTTGCAGGAATGGTACATTCTATTCTATCCACTTCCTCTAAGTTCTCTTCCAACTTTAGAAAACATCATTTACCTCTCAAAGCAGTGTCTTTTTAAAAAGATGCCGAGTAAATTTAGAGAACAAAGCAGTTCTATATACGGGACAATTAATAGAATAATAGCAAAGTGTCATGTTAGTATCAACTCGAGCTCTCTTCCTGTCTTCAGAACACAGAAGGCTTGAGGTATATTGGCAGGAAAAGAGAACTGGGTGAAAATAGAGCTTGAGCTAAAAAAGATACTTTTCCCTTGTAGCTAATTTGCTAAAAATATGCTGTTTCTCTAATGCATTTTGAAAATTTCACCTCACATTAAGTGTGATGATGTTATGCAAGGGTGCTCACTATTCCCTCTGTTATTCAACACTGTTCCAGATGTCTGTGTGGTTTTTTTTGTTTTTGTTTTTGTTTTTTAAGACAGAGTCTCAAGCCGTCGCCCTGGGTAGGGCACCATGGCATCATAGATCACAACAACCTCCAACTCTTGGGCTCAAGTGATCCTCTTGCATCAGTTTTGCATTTTTTTTTCTTTTTTTGCAGTTTTTGGCTGGGGATGAGTTTGAACCCACCACCTCTGGCATATGGGGCCAGTGCCCTACTCACTGAGCCACAGGCGCCACCTGCTCCAGATGTGTTTTATGATAATAAAACAAAAACTTTTAATATTGGCAGATGGGCAGCAAAATTATCATTTGATTATAATATCATTGTATATCTGGAAAAACTAAAAAGAAAAATTAGAAATAATCCCAAAATCCAGTAAGGTGGTAGGTTATAGAATAAATACACATACTAAGGAAACTTTCTTATATTCCAAACAACAATCAGAAAATAAAAATTGAACCAATTCCTAGTAACAATGCAAATAGAAATTGCTAGTAATCAACTGAACAACAAATGTGTAGTCTAAATGAAGGAAACTATAAAACTCTGAGGAAGGAATAAAAGAATATTCCTGGGTACGTATTGTAAGAATATGAATTCTTCTCAAATGAATTTATAAATGACATGATTTCCACTCATAATGTCAATAAGTTATCGTTAGGAAAAACATGACCTGTTAATGGATAATTTTCAAAAAGATAACATCACGACTATCCAGCAAATATTAAATGACTCCATGACAAAGATTTGCTCTAACTCATTAATTAATGAGGAAACCAATGCAATGTTTATGAGTAGCTCAGAGAGCATTTGAAAAATTCAGTTCACACAAGTGATCTAACAAAGCGATGTTAGGATAAGAGTGCCAAGTTTCATTTTTTTAAAAAACTGTTTATTGCCCAGTGGCCCATAAATCTTTGAGAAGATCCGTTTCACATGACAGAAATTATTTACATCTTTGCCACATGAAAACCTATAATTTTAGCAAATAATGTCACTAAATGTGGGATCTTTAATTTACTTTTCCCTACAATGCTAACTAAGGTGGCCTTTGAGCCCCATGACATTAAAAGTTCTTACCTGAGTTCTAGGATTTGGATAATTTTTCTGAAAATTATAAAGTTCATTGAAAAAAATCAACTTGAGAGTAACTAGGTAATTTTAGAAAAACAAATGCAAGAGAAAAGCAATTTATTTTACTCGTTAAAACAAGGCCTATAATAAATAGGCCTTACCTCCTTGAAATTAGTTAAGAGTCTCACATCCATTTTTACCAACTGTCCCTACTTGAAAACTTGGGCAATGCCCGTTCACTCCTCTCTCTGAGAACTGTGGCCACCAGGCAAGCTGGTCCCTTCCCCTACACTCAGCCCTACCATTTCCAATCTTGCCATCACTAAAGCCCTAATAGGTAACTGTTTATTATGCACCAGGTCCTTCTACATGTATTAGTACATTTAATCCTCAACCCAAACTTACGAGATAGATTGTCATCCCCATTAGATAAGGAAATTGATGCACGGAGGTTCTGTAACTATACCAAGCTCACACACCTGGTTTCAAACCAAAGTCTGCCTGCTCCTGTGTTATTAACCCATACCCTCTACTTCCTGCTATGGGCAAAATCCAGCTGCCTGCAAAACTGAATGCTGAAACAGAACACACAACTTCCTCCAGGAGCCCTAGGTTCCTCTACAATCACAAGACATAACTAGACTGAGTTGCCAGAAATTGTTTCCAGGTTGAGGTCACTTGGAAACAAAGTGACAAATGAGGCCTTGCATCTGACGCAAAGGATATATACACCCTGACTTTTGCAAAGGTACAGACTGCAATTGAGTGGGAAGGGTAACCGCGGAGTAAGGAGGGTAGGTGGACACTGCCCTAAGCTGGGCCTCCTGAAAGTTTGTACCCCACTAGGAATCTCTACCCAGATGCATACTGCTCCACATGGTCAGGCCCTCTCTGTTTCTGAACTTTGGAGACTTCTGATATACAAGTCATATTTAACAATAAGGTGTCTACACATCATCTGTCTCCTTGTTTCCTGATTTGACCCTTGTTTAGTGTTGTACATCTGAGAAAAGATGCACGGACACAAAGCTTTCACATCTAATGGATCTGAAAAACCTTTGTTCTATACTTACCCTTGAAGGATATAGAATCCAGGTGGAAATCATTTTCCCATACGTTTTTGGGTTTTGGTTTTTGTTTGTTTTTTGAGGCAGAGTCTCACTCTATCACCCGCAGTACAGTGCAGCGATGTGATAGCTCACAGGAACCTCAAACTCTTGAGCTCAAGAGATCCTCCTGCCTCTGCCTCCCAAGTGGCTGGGTCTATTGGTGTCGGCCACAATGCCAATCTACATTGTCTATTTTAAGTAGAGACAAGTTCTCACTCTTGCTCCGGCTGATCTCAAACTCCTCAGCTCAGGCAATCCACCCAGACTGCCAGGATTACAGGCAGGAGCCATTGCACCCAGCCTTCCCTTAGAATTTTGAAGCTATACCTCATTGCTATCTAACTTTCAAGATTGCTATTGAAAAAAGTGATGTCATTCTGGGCGGCGCCTGTGGCTCATCTAGTAGGACACGGGCCCCATATACCAAAGGTTGCGTGTTCAAACCCGGCCTCGGCTGAACTGCAAAACAAAAATAGCCAGGCTTTGTGGCGGGCGCCTGTAGTCCCAGCTACTCGGGAGGCTGAGGCAAGAGAATCGCCTAAGCCCAGGAGCTGGAGGTTGCTGTGAGCTGTGTGATGCCACGGTACTCTACCGAGGGTGACAAAGTGAGACTCTTGTCTCTACAAAAAACAAAAAAAAAGTGATGTCATTCTCATTTCTGATCTTTTGTTTTCCTCGGTCTAGAAACGTTTTAGGATCTATCCATCCAGAATGGTGTTTTCATAAGTTCATACTAGTGTAGTAATGTCCCTTAATGTAGATTTACCACATTCTCTCTCAGTGTATACTTTAAATCTGTAAATTTGTATTTCCTTTTATGTGAGTAAGTTTTGGAGTTCGTTCGTGTGTTTGTTTGTTTTGAGACCGAGTAGTCTCACTCTGTCACCCTAGGTAGAGGGCTATGGTGTCATCGTAGCTCACAGCAACCTCAAACTCCTGAGCTCCAGCGATCCTCCTGCCTCAGCCTCCCAGAGTGCAGGTGTGATTTTGGAATTCATGTTTTGGTTATTTTTATGTTTATGTTTGTTTTTGTCTTTTCTAACTGCCAAGCAAGTTCATGTTGGGGGACAAGGGCTCAGAGAATTTGGGTAAGGTTTCATGATGGAGGACCAGAGTCTGAATTAGACATACAAGAAGGCGGGCAGAGAAGCAGGTCTTGCTGACAAATGCAGAGCCGTGGGGACAGAGGCATGTGGGTAGGTGTGCGCACAGCCCAGGAAGGACAGCGAGGGCGCTGAGAGAGACCGTGAAACAGGGAGAAACAGGAGAGGCACACCGATCCTCACCCCGGACGGCCCTGTGCTTGGACAGCTGTCTTCTGAGCGCAGTTTCTGATGCAGTGACTCTCCTGCCAGCTGAAGGTTCCCCTGCCTGCCTCGCACTCATGATGTTTCTTGCCAGAGTGAGCTTGCTCATGCTGAACCAGGGTTATTTTCAGATTGCTTTCCCACACTCCGTACATGCAAAGGGTTTCTCCCCAGCCTGCATTTGCTGCTGCTGAGTCAAGGCTGTGTCGGAGCTTAGTCATCGCCCACGCCCTCTGCATTCATAGGTGTCTCCCCAGCCTGCATTTGCTGACGGACAACGAAGATTGAGCTACAACGGAAAGTTTCCCAACACTGGCTACGTTTGCGGAGTTTCTCCTGCTGTGCAGCCCCTGGTGCTGAAGAAGAATGGGCTGCCCCTGAAGGCTTGCCTCGCTGCTCAGCTTCCCAGGGCTGTCCCCTCCAGAGTGTGACAGTCAGGGCTGCTTCTGCACTTAATGCTCCCTATGTTCTTTATAATTAAGTGGTTTCTTTCTATGTGGATTATCTGATGCCAAACGGCCAATCATCATAGCTGACGTCTCTCCCAGTTTTTTCATTCAAAAGCCTTTTTGCCAATGTGACGTCTCTGATGTCAGTGGAGTCCACCATTCACTGGCAACCCAGCTGCATTTCCCACACCCACATCTGACCACTGGGAATTGCATAAGTCATACTGAGTTGTGCGCCCACACTATCATTTCTCCTATTCTCTCTTCTTTCTGCTCTCTACAGCTCAGGCCTCATGGTGCCTGGGTTGCTTTTTCATGGTTTGTTTTGTTTTGTTTTTGAGACAGAATCTTACTCCATCATCCTGGGAAAAGTGCTGTGGCGTCATCAGAGCTCACAGCAACCTCAAATTCCTGAGCTCAAGCAATTCTCTCGCCTCGGTCTCAGGAGTAGCCAGGACTACTCCTGTGGAAACTGCCACAACGCCTGGCTAGTTTTTCTATTTTTAGTAGAGACGGGGGTCTTGCTCTTGCTCAGGCTGGTCTCGAACTCCTGAGCTCAAGTGATCCACCCGCCTCGGCCTTCCAGAAGGCTAGGATTTCAACCGTGAGTCCCTGCACCAGGCCATGATGCCTGGTTGACCCATCTGTAAAATCTTCCCTAGTGACCTCAGGGCTGCTCTGATAGTCAAGATGCTGGGGAACGTTTCCTGGCAGCCCTTCTGCTGTCAGTCTGAGGGACTCTTTGTTCCCTGGACATGAGTTCCTTTGGAGTTAATCCTTCTTTCTCTTTTCTGGTCTCACCACCTGGACAGACCTCTTTGAGAGCCTCCCTGTCTACAGGTTGCCAGAGATCAGGCCCCATGGCCACCCTTGCTCCAGCTGGGAGACCAGAACAGGTCTGGTGAATGGAAAAGCCAGAGAAGCCACAGGTCCATAGTTCTCCTCCCCGTACTGAACCCTCTGCACAAGGTCCAGGCTGGCCCGTTCATTTGGGGTGAAGTTCACAGGCATGTCTTCAAAGGTCATTGGCTCCCGGCCAAGGTGGTCTGGAGCACGGCTGGTGTCCTTGCTTTACGTACTCCAGTGGGGTTTGGAGAAACGAGACTGGACCCCCATCCCCTCTCACGGCAACTATTAACCCCACAGGCACAGGCACAGGGAAGGCCCACTAACGCCTGGAGGCGCTTAGGCCTTGACTCCACTCAGCCCAGCTCTTTGCCTTTACAGGCTGTTGGCCAGAACCCTGAAGGTGGGAGGAGTGAATGACCTTTCCTGCAGGGATCATCATTTTGTAGTAGTCCTGCTCATCCAGGCGGGACTGCTATTTGGGGAGCATTTTGGCATTTTTGGCAAAGTCTTTTCTCTGATTTCTAGACCTGCGGAAGTTCCCTATTTTCCTTTGCTCCTAGGAGCAAACTCATGCTCATCACTGATACATGAAATTGCAGCAGTTCCTTTCCCCTCTTTACCTTCTTAATAGCTTTTGGCCAAATGGGGTACGAGGAGAACACTGAGCTGCAAGGACGTTCAGGAGCTACCAACAAACTATGAGACCCTAAAGGTGTTTTCTTACTTTTGAAAATTCGGATATGTGACTCCTCAGATCCTTTCTGCCCTGGTCTGTGCCTGCTGTTCCATCATGCGTTCTTGGCTGGCCTGAGTCCTGCCAAGGAAGTCCGCAAAGGCTTTTTTTTCCTTTCCATACCTCCTGTACTTGTTCAACACTGGCAGGGTCATTCCTGGGGGTCAGGTCAGGGATACCAGTTACTCACACCCTCCCTAGGATTCTCGCTAATAGAACAAAATCAAAAGTTGTCCTGAATAGGGGTCCAAGCTTACCTAGTTCTCATTTAGATCACGGTTGGTTTCTGACTGACGCAGAATCATGATCTAACCCACTATTTCTTTGCTAAATGAATCTCTTCTAAATGATAATCCCTGATTTCTATTTAGCAATCTTTCTTCTTGGGATACCACTTCATCACTCGGGAAGCTTAACATTCTCAGTAACAGTGTAGAGTTCTAATTTATTTTCTCTAATTATAACAGTTTCCTCCTGGGGATTTGGTATCTTCTTCAGGAAAAAAATAAGACTATATTCCCCAACTCCTTTGGGAGCCCAAATCTCTACGAAAATTAAGAACTGTGCTCATTCTACGCTTTGCCTATGAGCTTGAAACTGTTCAGAAATCTTCAATTTTCAGTCCTAGGTCATTCTAACCTATATGACTGGGCTGCCCTGGCTTGGCCTCCAGTGAAGGGCAGGGAGAACAATCTAAAATTTATGTGTATCTTGAAGGTTTGGATAGAAATGTTAAATATTCAGCCTATCAGTCCTACAGTCCTTACCTTGTCTAGAGCACAAATTAATAGTATTAGATTAACCAGGAGCAAATCTTTTATCTGAAGAAGTATCAGAATGTGCCCACAGAAATATACTTCTCTGTAGCAGATATTAATAAATTATTTATCCTTTGGTATTTTCTTTGCTCAAGCAATCCTCTTGCCTTAGCCTCCCAAAGTGTTGGGATTTCAAGCATGAGCTACTGTGCCTGTCGTATATTATTTCATCAAGTATAATAAAAACTACCTTACTATTTCACCAAATAACAGTAGGAAATGGGGATTACATGAGGCATATAAAGTTGGAGTCCCAGCATAAAGCCTGAACTACACTCCTTGAGGATTCAGACCTGTCTGGGCGTGTTTGAATGAGCAGCCAGGCAGGCTGCCCAAAGATCTAGCTGGTTAAGGAAGTGAGGAACAGGACTTAAAGAAAGGGCCTAGAAACACTCAAGAGGGTGGCCAGCCCTATTCTGACACCTCTATATCAGGCTTTTTTCAAGTGCCAGTAAGAGACTATCTTCAAAAGTATTGTAAACAGGCTGGGCGCCTGTGGCTCAAGCAGCTAAGGCGCTAGCCACGTACACCTGAGCTGGGGGGTTCGAATCCAGCCTGGGCCCGCCAAACAACAATGACGGCTGCAACCAAAAACTAGGGCGTTGTGGCGGGCACCTGTGGTACCAGCTACTTGGGAGGCGGACAAGGAGAATCGCTTGAGCCCAGGAGTTGGAGGTTGCTGTGAGCTGGGATGCCACTGCACTCTACCCAGGTGACAGCTTGAGGCTCTGTCTCAAAAAAAAAAAAAAAAAAAAGTAAACAATAGCTAGGGGTTCAGAAGCAGATTTGATAAGGACCCAACACTTCCCATCCCCACCTTTAGGGAGGTTTCCTAATTGCCTTCCCTCCAGAACTCCCAGGACAGGATTAGGTCACAGGTTCATACCGTCCTAACAAAGGAAGTGTAAGTATGTGTCACTTTCTGCCTTTGTCACCGGAGGAAGTCTCCACCAGCATAGAAGACAGCATTGCCACAGGCCTCTAAACCCCCCTGGTAATTTCGTCCGTCACCCACCAAAGGCTCATGGGGGAAGAGAAGCAGAGCACACAGCCTTGGTCCGTGAGCAGCCACCTCCGGCCTGCAGAGCCGCTGGGCTCCAGTGAAGGGTGATTAGAGGGTCACCCTACTGGGCTGCCTTTGAACCAATACAGGATTCTTTGGGAGAAGTTTATCAAAGCACACAAACAATAATCAGGATAGACAACACACCCAAAGCAGTGATTGAACCAATTGGGGGTTTCTCTATTCTCACTTTACAAAGCCCCTAGAAGACAGTCCAGGGGGTTATGGTCGGTCCACGTTGCCATCAGGGACCCGGACTCGAGACACCAGCAGGGCACTGGTCCCACCCTCAGCCCCGGCATCATGACCACATTCTAGGTGGGTAGAAGAAGAAAGGATAAGGGCATCAGTGCACAGCAGCTGAGTACTGCCCTTCAAATCACATCCCCCAAAGTCCCACACAATAGCTTTGGCTTCCATTTTAATGGCAATGACTGTCGTACGAATCTCCAGCTACCAAACAGATTGGGAAATGTAGTTTTAAAGCTGGACTCACACCATCCTGAATAATATTAAAGTTCTGATTGTAAGAAAGAAGAAGGTAGATTTTGGTTAACCAATTAGCAATTTCTATTACAATGTAGAATTTTTTTGCAGTTTTTTGGCCGGGGCCGGGTTTGAACCCACTACCTCCGGTATATGGGGCCGGCATCCTACTCCTTTGAGCCACAGGCGCTGCCCCTACAATGTAGAATTTTGATGTGAAAACAAAGATTGCAAAATATTAGTGTAATAGTGGTGGGAAAGGGTATGTCTCCCAACTCACTTAATTTTGGTGGATGGATTATGGGAGAGAGATGGAGAGAGATCATTTGCTGTTGGGAACCTGGGTTGTTCAGGTGGTTGTTGAAAGATCAATAATGACCTGCTGGGAACAGGCTAAAGCCTGCAAAGGTTCCACAGATGCTCCTGAATCCACCTGTCTACTCCATAAAGTCTGAGTCAATAAAGACATGCATAACTGGGGTGACGCCTGTGGCTCAAAGGAGTAGGGTGCCGGCCCCATATACCGGAGGTGGCGGGTTCAAACCCGGCCCTGGCCAAAAACTGAAAGAAAAAAAAAAAAAAAAAAGACATGCATAACCAGGGAGGGAGGGTTTTTGTTTGTTTGTTTGTTTTTTGACACAGAGTCTCACTCTGCCACCGGGCTAGAGTGTCGTCACCTCAGCCTAGCTTACAGTAACCTTAAACTCCTGGGCTCAAGCGACCATCCTGAGTAACTAGGACTACAGTGGTCCCCCACAAACCTGGCTAATTTATCTATTTTTTGTAGAGTTAGGGTCTTACTCTTGGTCAGGCTGGTCTTGAACTCCTGACCTGAAGCGATCCTCCCTCTTCAGCCTCCCAGAGTGCTAGGAATTACCACCATAAGCCATCTGGCCCTGCCTGAGGGAAGGATTTTTTTTTAAAGTCAGAGTTTCACTTTGTTGCCCTCAGTAGACTGCCATGGTGTCATAGCTCACAGCAACCTCCAACTCAAGGTTAGACTCAAGTGATTTTCTTGCTTTAGCCTACCAAGTAGCTGGGACTACAGGCACCTGCCATAATGCCCAGCTATTTTTATTTTTATTTGTTTGTTTGGGGTTTTTTTTGTAGAGACAGAGTCTCACTTTATCGCCCCTGGTAGAGTGCCATGGCGTCACATAGCTCACAGCAACCTCCAACTCTTGGGCTTAGGCGATTCTCTTGCCTCAGCCTTCGGAGTAACTGGGACTACAGGCACCGGCCACAATGAATTTTTTTATTTTTATATATTTTATTTTTTTATTGAGACACAGTCTCACTCTATCAGCCTCAGCAGAGTGCAGTGGCGTCATAGCTCACAGCAACCTCAAACTCTTAGACTCAAGTGATTTTCTTGCCTCAGCCTACCAAGTAACTGGGACTACAGTCACCCGCCATAATGTCCAGCTGCTTTTATTTTTATATTTTTAATTTTTTTTATTGAGACACAGTCTCACTTTATCACCCTCAGCAGAGTGCCATGGCATCACAGCTCACAGCAACCTCAAACTCTTGAGCTCAAGTGATTCTCTTACCTCAGCTTCCCCAGTAGCTGGGACTATAGGCACCTGCCACGATACCCAGCTATTATTATCAGTTTTTTTTGTTTAGCAGGCCCAGCCCATGTTAGAACCCACCATCCCCGGAGCATGTGGCCAGCCCCCTATCCACTGAGCTATGGGTGCCCAGCCAAGGCTATTTTTAGAGATGAGGTCTCACTCTGGCTCAGGCTGATCTCGAACCTGTGAGCTCAGGCAATCCACCCACCTCAGCCTCCCAAGTGCTGGGATTACAGGCGCGAGGTACCGCACCCAGCCACTGGGGGCAGGATTTCGAAGGCTGCCTGGTTGTATACTTTGCAGATGTGATGCTTGTTATATATTTCTTCCATTAGTGAGGTCTTTCTATAATCCTATAGCAGATAGAGATGGTAGGTAAGAATGCCTGGTCCATATTTCTGATGCTCCCATAGAGGCATGGAGAGTACAAGTCAGATAAAGTCTGTGATGTCCTGGAAGGGGCTGACCAAACATCACACCTTTCATTTGCCTGATTTTTGGAAGTAACATAGAATATAACAGAGAGTTAAATTGCATATAAACAAGTCCCCCAAATGTGTTACGTATATCGCATATATATATATATACAATCAAAACAAGAAGAGGCAAGTAAAGGTGACACTAAAGGGAGAGGGATTCCTGGAGGAACTCAGTCTTAAACTGTACCTCATAAAATGGGATGAACTGGGGCTGGTGCCTGTGGCTCAAAGGAGCAGGGCGCCAGCCCCATAGAAAGCAAGCTGTGGCGGCACCTGTGGCTCAGTGGGTAGGGCAATGGACCCATATACCGAGGGTAGTGGGTTCAAACCCAGCCCCGGCCAAACTGCAACAAAAAAACAGCCAGGTGTTGTGGCGGGCGCCTGTAGTCCCAGCTACTCGGAAGGCTGAGGCAAGAGAATTGCTTAAGCCCAAGAGTTTGAGGTTGTTGTAGCTGTGACACTACAGCACTCTACTGAGGGCGATATAGGGAGACTCTGTCTCAAAAAAAAGAAATAAAATAAATAAATAGAAGTAAGAGAGAGAATGAGATGTAAATGCAGTGTCATTGATGTGAATTGAGAACATACAGAATGCTACATTTACAAGGTTCGCTTACAAGTATTCATGAAGGAAGGAAATGAAAAGTGCAGATTGGGATGAAGGAAGAAATTAATCCATCAACCAAGAGAGGGGCCCCAGTACACTAATGTGATGTACGTGCCAGAACCTTTCTGTCCCTATAACTTACCCCAGCCCTCCTCCAACAGAATAAACATTTGAGGGAAAAAACACATTCTTAGGTCTTCAAGCCTTTTTAAACGTATGGACAACATTAGAACATATAATTCTGTCATGTGTAAAATGGGAATAATAAGAAGTGTTTCACTGGGTTTGTCAAGAGAACTGGAGGAGATCATATATTAGATTCCCAAATGGAGCCATCCCCAGGTGTGAAGCCACTGAGTAGGCCAACCAGCCCGTAGGGTGACTGACTGAGACATTTTTACCGCTCACACGGTGTCTGTGTTCAATTCCTTTCTCAGCAAAATGATAAATCATTATATCATGGACTTGCCGGGGCAAGCAAATAGTTGAAACCATACAACGCATTAAATCCCCAAAGGCCACAGTGTACAGTCCTGTTCCCTGTTGACTTCAGTAGTGGCACTACACCAGCACTCTTCCCCGTGGCCAGCGTTAGCCCAACTCAACGTCCCTTTCTGGTCATTACGCACCAGAGCAGGCAGTCCTGCCAACTCAGTTACCAGGCAGCCTACGTGAGTAGCAAAGGCTCTCACAGCCCGCTGAGACTGTGGGGGGAGGAGACTGGCCAAAGCCTAATGTCCTAAACTGGCATTTGGTCAGATCACGAAGGTTTTCTGGCCTTTTGGTCAGAGGTCTGGCACTGTACACACAGGTCTTTGGGGAGCAATGCCGTGTCATAGCTTAACCTGCAAGTGTGATTTAGAGCACGCTACTGGGTGAGCTGTGACACCACAGCACTCTACTGAGGGTGACATAGTGACACTCGGTTGTCTCACAATATCCATCCCTTCCTTCTACAGCAGTCATTTTTCCACTGTGGTGCCGTGAGCTGCGAAAATTTTTAAAATCATTAATGAAATTATTTTCTAAAGAAGTTGAAAGCACAGTACCTATGGGATTGCAGGATCAAATGGAAGGTCCACTTTTAGTTATTTGAGAACTCTCCATACTTCTTTCCACAAAGGTTGTATTAGATGCCACACCATTCTCCCGTTCCTTCTCTCTCTCCCCTCTATCTTTCCTTCTCACTCTGCTCTCTTCTCTCTTTCTCATCGCTCCTCCCCTTTCTCTTCCCTCTCTCTAATATAAAGTAAATTTACATACCGGGCCCGGCGGCTCACACCTGTAATCCCAGCACTCTGGGAGGCCAAGGCAGGTGGATAGCTTGAGCTCAGGAGTTCCAGCCTGAGCAAGAGTGAGACCCCATCTCTACTAAACATAGAAAAAGTGAGGCGGGAGGATCACTTGAACCCAAGAGTTGGAGGTTGCTGTGAGCTGTGACGTCACGACACTCTACTGAGGGCAACAAAGTGAGACTCGGTCATAAATAAATAAATAAATAAAATTTATACTTTTACCTTATAAAAGAAAAGAAAAGGAAAAAATTGCACATGGGAATAAGCAGAAGAAGCCTGAGTCTCTGGTACTCCAGGGAGGGCCACCTGGGAGCCTCTAGACTTTTGTCTGAGTGAAACAAGTGTCTATTTTGTTGAAGCTGTTTTGTTTGTCCTGTTGAGTTTATTGTTGTTTTTGTTTCTTGCAGCCACACCTAAAACATCTTCCTATTGCTACCCTGACATCTCTTTTGCCCCCTTCAAGTTATTTATTACTCAGAATAAAAACCAAAATTACCGAGCAGATAAGAATAATAACAATAATAATTATTATGAGGGTAAATACACTGCAAAATCTTTGCTTCTTCCTTCCCATCCAAAACTATCACATTGTGAATTTCATGACCACTTTCATTATTTTTGGATTATCTCATTTGCATTCTATGAATGTAGATGATTAAGAATCAGTCTGTGAGTGGGAGAGGAAGTAAGTGATAAAATACATAGAAAAGAAGCAGAAATGTCACTAAATCAGCTTAGGTAGAGGAAGATAGCAGACTGTCCAACGGCATATAAATTACGGGGCTGTCATGTTACAAAGCTATGCAATGGGTAAAGATTATGTTCTAGAATAATATTGATGGTTCGGGGAAAATAAACAGGATATTTTGTCCAGTAAAGAAGTAGGTTCCAGTCTGGCACTGTAATCTTAGCACTCTGGGAGGCCATGACCACTGGATGGCTTGAGATCAGGAGTTCAAGACCAGCCTGAACAAGAGTGAGACCTCATCTCCACTAAAAATAGAAAAAACTAGCCAGGTGTGATAGTCTCAGCTACTTGGAAGGCTAAGGCAAGAGGATTACTTGAGCCCAAGAGTTTGAGGTTGCTGTGAGCTACAATGCCATGGCATGCTACCCAAGTCATGAAGTGAGACTCTGTCTCAAAAAAAAAAGTAGGTTCCAAAACAATATGTAAATATAATATGTGTGTGCATATGTATAATACCTATATATTTCTATGTACATTAAAAAAATGACATATAAACACTAAAATATTAACAGTAGATGTCTCTGGCCAAGAGGATTACAGATGATTTTTACTTTCTTCTTTTTTGTTTGTATTTTATAATTTTCCATAGTAAGGATATATGATTTATATACATTTTGTTATTTAAAAAGCAATTCTTGGGGTGGTGCCTGTGGTTCAAAGGAGTAGGGCGCCAGCCGCATATACCAAGGGTGGTGGGTTCAAACCCGGTCCCGGCCAAACTGCAACAAAAAAACAGGCAGGCGTTGTGGCGGGCGCCTGTAGTCCCAGCTACTCAGCAGGCTGAGGCAAGAGAACTGCCTAAGCCCAGGAGTTGGAGGTTGCTGTGAGCTGTGTGATGCTTAGCTGTGTGACGCTACGGCACTCTACCAAGGGCGATAAAGTGAGACTCCGTCTCTACAAAAAAAAAAAAAAAAAGAAAGAAGAAAAGCAATTCTTGGCTGGGTGTGGTAGCTCATGCTTGTAATCCTAGCAATCTGGGAGGCAAAGGCAGGATTGCTTGAGCTCAATCTGATGGTTCAGGATCCAGCTCAACATACAGCTGTCAAGGCCAACACAGGGGAAGAGGGGGACTGAGGAGACGCTTGCACGCAGTTTATTGATGAGAAATAGCACCCGGCCCCAACCTGCCTGCAAGGGAGGCTGCTGGGAAGTGGAAGGGAGTGTGCAGGATATTGATGAGAACTGTCTCTGTCATGTACCCTTGTGATTATGTTTTCTCAACAACAACAAAAAAAATTTAGGCTTGATCTCATCTTTGCCCAGTTTCTTCTTCCTCCTTCACAGCCAAGTTCATTGTTGGCTATTTTAAAACCCGTAGCCAGCACACAACATTATATTCTGATTTTTGTGTGTGTATTTTCAGAACAGTCCTAAATTCAATTATGTACTTGTCATACTGCAAAAGGTAGGTCCCCTAACTTAAAAGGTGAGGTAAGAGATTGGGGCACTTTAAGCTTGATCTCATCTTTGCCCAGTTTCTTCTTCCTCCCTCTGTTCTGAAAATACACACACACACACACACACACGAATCAGAATATAATGTTGTGTGCTGGCTACGGGTTTTAAAATAGCCAACAATGAACTTGGCTGTGAGGGAGGAAGAAGAAACTGGGCAAAGATGAGATCAAGCCCAAAGTGCCCCAATCTCTTACCTCACTTTTTAAGTTAGGGGACCTACCTCCTGCATTGCACCCCTGTTGATAAGTTAAAGTAGGTCTCAAGCCATAGTTGGACTAGGAGAGGGAAGACTGGGACCCGGCAAGGTTGGCCAGAAGAAAGGAGGATTTCTGAGGGACCTGGATGCACGACATGGACTCTTCCCTGGGACAACGGGAATCCCAGGACGAAAGATGAGCTGGCCAGAAATCAGGTAGGAGAGCCACGGTCCACATAGGAAGGAAAAAGAAAGAGGTCCAGATTTAGGCAGTAGCAAAGGCAGAAATTAAAGACAGAATAGATAGCCAAGAATATAGGGTGGGGATGGAAGTGAGATTTGAGTGATTTGCTTCAAATGTGAGCTACCTTTTGAGTCTTCTTTCAAGAATGGGCAGGTTGGGCGGCGCCTGTGGCTCAGTGAGTAGGGCGCCGGCCCCATATGCCGGAGGTGGCGGGTTCAAACCCAGCCCCGGCCAAAAACTGCAAAAAAAAAAAAAAAAAAAAAAGAATGGGCAGGTTGTGACGTGTGTTCAGTTTGATTTTTCAAATGCTCATGAGTAAGACAGACACCAATCCAGCTCGCAGGAAGAGCCCACAGTCCCACTCAGGGCCCATGGCCACGTGGAGAGCTCCAGACTGAACGAGGCATTCACTAGAAGTAGACTGGGGACAGGCCATGAACACTGGGTGGAGGCAGTTGACATCAGGAAGGAAGCAGCTATTCCAGGTGTTGGCAATGATTGAATCAGGATCCCAGCAAGGAACTGAGGACAGAGGAACAGAGCCCAGCTCCTCAAGAGAAGGATTTAGCAAGCGATGCTGTGACTGGGACCCACTGAGGGGCAGGGCTTCACAACAGATGCCAGCACGGAAGGAGAACTGTGATACTGGCGAGGAGGCCAGGAAGATGCTCAGTCGTCACTAATCGAGGCTGAAGGAGGAAGGGAGGAGACACAGTTTGGGATGTATGGTCGCCTAGCGCCTCACCTCTGAGGACGTGAACACCAGGACCAGGGCAGAAAGGTCTGTGTACCGTGGCATCACAGCTCACAGCAACCTCAAATTCTTGGGCTTGAGTGATTCTCTTGCTTCAGCCTCCCAAGTAGCTGGCACTACAGGTGCCAGCCACAATGCTATTTTTTTTTGTTGTAGTGGTCATTGTTGTTTAGCAGGCCCGGGCCGAGTTTGAAACCGCCAGTCTTGGTGTATGCGGCCGACGCCATAACCACTGAGCTAGGAGCGCTGAGCCAGAGAGTCCAAATTTTAATTTGTCTCCAGTGAGACTCAAATAAAGCAGTGACTGGGAACTTGCTTTAAACATCCCAAAGTGAAATATATTAACACTGCCCCCCGCCCCCACCCCAACCTCGAAGAGCTGGGAGCAGGGTGAAGAAAATGAGGTTCCTAGGGTACTAAGTTTATAGGGTTGCTCGCTCTCAGGATGGTGTGATTATCCAGCCAGCAAGAATGAGGACCGTGGGCAGCGCCTGTGGCTTAGCGAGTAGGGTGCTGGCCCCATATACCGAGGGTGGCGGGTTCAAACCCGGCCTCGGCTGAACTGCAAAACAGAAAAATAGCTGGGCGCTGTGGTGGGCTCCTGTGGTCCCAGCTACTCGGGAGGCTGAGGCAAGAGAATCGCCTAAGCCCAGGAGTTGGAGGTTGCTGTGAGCTGTGTGACGCCACAGCACTCTACAGAGAGCGATAAAGTGAGACTCTGTCTCTACAAAAAAAAAAAGAAAGAATGAGGACCGAGCCCTGCAGGACTGAGGTGTCTTTCATAAGAAGGGCCCTTGTCTGCTACTGAGGAAGGTAAGGAGTGGCAGGGGTTGTCTGCAAGGCTCATATTTCTGACACTTTCCCTTCCAGAAGATGTTGAAAAGTGAGGTGGGTGGGAAGCGGTGAGAAGCCCAGCGAATGAGCTCCTGTGGTCTGGCCTCTTGGCCCCAGATTAAGAGACGTCAGTAAGGACAGAGGGCGTCAGGGCTGTGAGGGGAAGTCTGGCTGCCACCCCGCCTCTCCCTGCATCTGACCTGCGCCTGTTAGGGGCAGTAGGGTTGAATGGGGTTGCCTGCCTCCCGTTCCTCTCTGATCCCACATAAAATGTTTCCCCTCAGCCTGGAAAGCCACCTGCAAAAGGTTTCCATCTTCTGGAAGTGCTTTGTGGATGTGACAGGTGGCCTGGCAAAACGAGTCAGGCCAGGTCCTTAAGCCATTATCAGGGTCATCTTATCAGACCTGCCTTATCCTTGACAGTTAACATCTTCGTGGAATTCATTAGTGGAATATCAGCTGAAAGTAAGAACAGGCCACAGAGTGAGAGGAAATAGTGAAGAAATTTCCTTTGTAGTGTCAACTAATAGCTTCACAATGTGTCTGCTGCAATTTTGCCCGGGTTGGCCCTGAATATAACACTGAAAGTAGTTCCAACAGCCCTCCCACCCTGAGAGCCGGTTACCAAATGGTGTCAGCTCACTGACACTGCAGTTTATTAATGCTCAAAGTTACCCTTTTGCTAAGGGTTCCTGGTCCAAAAAGGTATACTGAAAATCAAAGCATGTCACTGGGCATTTATTACATGTTCCTGTACTCAAGGGACTATGTACTGAGGGAAACAAATTGTGTGTGTGTGTATGGGAAGAAGAGCACCTAAAAAGTCTGTACTCCAGGACTGAAATATAGCCAATCATTTTTGTTTTTTTGAGACAGTCTCACTCTGTTGCCCTGGGGAGAGTGCTGTGGCATCATAGCTCACAGCAACCTCAAACTCCTGGTTGGGTGATCCTGGTTACCTCAGCCTCCCAAGTAGCCACAAATCCCAAGCTGCTACAATATCCAGGTATTTTTTTTTTTTTTAGAGATAGGGTCATGCTCTTACTCTGGCTGGTCTATAACTCCTGAGCTGAAGCAATGCATCTACCTCGGCCTCCCAGAATGCTGGGATTACAGGTGTGAGTCACTGCGCCTGGCCTTAAATATAACCAATCTTTACCAACCTCCTGCTCTGTGCCAAGTATATATCTCACCTCATTTAATCTTATAAAATCCCTGTAATGTAAGTATTAATATTCCAATTTTTTATTCCCAGGACATTTGACTCTAAGCCCAGTGCTGTTTCTACTGGGACCGGGGGGAGGGGTGTGTGGGGGGGTGACAATACAGGTGGTACACAGAATGAAATACATAAACATTCACGAGTCACCAACAGTCTGGGACAGCCATACGAAGTGCTACATATATGGTAAGAGGGCTGCGAAGAGAGAAGTGGGAGGAAGGAAGAACTGACCAGAGGGACTGGGGGCTGGAAGCAAGGTGGGCAGCCGAGCTTTCCTGGATGAGGTGCGGGTGGGGCGGAGTATCCGGAGGAAAGGCTGTGTTGTGGTGGGGAGGGAGGGCGCAGGAAGGGCCTGCTGGCTGAAGTGACAGTGAGTCAGTCCACGGCATCCTTTGACCCTGTGGTTAGGGTGGGTGGCCCTGCCTCCTGGATCCAGGTAACCAAGGAACACAACTGCAGGCGGAGCTGACCTCCGGGGCAGCCTCGGTCTCTACCAGCAGGGACGCCGAGCTGCACAGCCCGCTGTGCTAATTCCAGCCCCGACTGGCAGACGGCAGGGGCTCTGTCTAGGGGGGGGAAAAGCACCAGAGCTGGGGACGACACATTTGGAAGGAGGGAAATAAGCTCTGAGCTATTTTTGGTGCTGCATCTCCGCGCATAGCAGACTTATGGCAAGCGCAGGCCTGCGTTCATCGGAGGGAGATCTCGGCCTGCGGAGCCTGCTCTCCAACTGCCTTTCCACCCGAAAGGTTGTTCCTCCAGCCTGGCCGGTGGAGGCACGCACTCCTGCCCCTGCCGCACTATGCTGGTCAGCCTCCGGAGGCCTCTGTCCAAGACACGCACAGCTGAGAGGCGATGACAACAGCCAAGCGGCAGACGTGGAGGAGGCAGCTTTTGACATCAGAGGAAAAGAAAGTTTCTCGACTGCCCAATTGTTACCAAGTGCCAATACAAGCTCAGCTTGGTTGGAAATATAAGCACAATGGAATTCAGACGAACCTTAAATGAAGCCACAGTTTTTTCCCCCGAGCTACAGTGGAAATTCTACTCTCACAATACCTAAGGGTTTTCTCACCAATAAAACTTGTTTGCAAAGCATTACATCACCAGAGAGAACCCTGATTGGCTGAGTCTAAACTCAAGGAAAGACCCCTTTCTGGCAGCAAAAACTTTTCCAGGAGCCTTTTAGGGCATCAGGCACCATATTTGGTTTTCCTCTTAGTGCAGTTCTTGAGCTCATGATGGGAGGAGGCTGCTTCTACTAGAGCTTCTGTGGAAAGGTTCTGAGGTTGCTTTTCCCTGAGCGCCAACTCCCTGGCTCCTTCGGTGAGGGGACTTGACAAGGTTTAATGAGGAAACCATTTCTCCTTCTGTCCTTGGCTCTCGGATGAGAGAGCAGTGGTGCTTTGGGGAGCAGCCAAGGAATGTCATAACAGACTACTGTGAAACCCAATTACAGGAGCCCAGGGAGCAGTGGAAAGTCTTCCAGCTAGGAAATGTTTATTAATTGCTTATGTGTAATGTATTAGGCCAGGCAGGTGGGCCCTCGCCTTCAAGGAAATCACATACACTCAGGCTGTCTTGCCTGTTTTATTGACATTATATGAAGAAATACAAAGAAAAGCTAAAGCCTAGGCAGGACAGCAGCGCAAGTAATACTCATTTCCTAATACCTGAACAAAAGGTGACCTGGAGAGTTTTACCAAATGGCCTCTAACTGGGAAATAAGTAGAAGGAAGTATGACCCTACAGCTTTAGACAGGAACCACCCACTTTCCTTGGTCCAGTTAGTTCCCAGTCCTGGTTCATCTGTAACTGTCTGACTCTCAGGGGAAAGCTGCAACTTGAGAAAAGGTAGACGCGTTATAACAGGTGACACTGCGGGGACCACGGCCCTGTCACTTTGTTCTTCTCCATTTCCCTTCTCTGTGCCTCCCTTCTTCCTCATCCCCCTTACTGCTTCCCCCACTTTCTTTCAGTAAGAAATGAACATAGGTGGCCTTGGTCCTTGAGAGCGCCTCGGAAGAGTTGGGAAGTAGTAACAGCTCCTATGTGGTGTGTGCTGAGACTCTGAGACAGCGATTCCCTCCTCCAGCTGGGTTCTCCCCCAGCTCTGCCTGTGGTCAAGAAAGGGCTTTCCTAGAGGAGGTCCATGATTATTATTCTCAGATCCAAAAGTCTCACGAGGCTATGGGGTGTGGAATGTGCCAGCGCTGGTTTCCTAGGACACCGATCAGTGGGTCCTACTCTGCTCTGGGTGGTGTTTTTCCTCCAGGGCTCTTTGTGTCCCCAGTACCCTCCTCTGTGGGCCTTTCGTCCAGGTAACAGCTTCCCAACACTCAGTGTCCAAAGGAAGAGGAGGGTTGGCGTCCATAAATACCCTTCAGGAAGAAGGAGGTGGATGACATCATTGTGGGTAATGAGGGTAAAGTGTGGATTTTAATCTGGTTACATCTTTCTGTCTTCACAGGTTGGGTTTCATAGTAGTGAAAATAATAGAAGGTTGCAAATTCCCTGTATTAGGAATGAATAGCGCTTGGGAGGTGGGTAAATATTGGAGGGATCACAGGGACAAACCCGTACGGCGGCTGCAGGAGCACGTGTATTCGAGGGGCTGAAGATCCAGGATTTCCGCTCAGGTCACGTTCTTTTCAACAGAACCATCCAACATGACACCAGGCATTCGGGCTTTGGTGAGAATGAGCTGTACCTAGCCCTGTTCCAGCCCTGTTCCAGCTTTTCTCCTGGATCTTTCCCTGCCTTGGGACAGTTCCCATCATCTCCTCACTCATTCCTGGTCCCACGAGCTCCTGCTCCCTGTCCTCAGGTCCCATGATGACCTGAGGCTCATTGCCATGGTCTGTTCCCGCAGGACTGAGCTCAGCTTGCTTGTCAGCCCGGTTGCTCAGCAGGCCCAGGCTGGCACACAGAGCTGTGGCAGACAACAATGTTTATTCTAGGCAATTGTCCCAGACTGGTCCCTCCCTGCTTCCTCCCCACCTGCTGCTGTGCACTGCCTTTTTCTCCCAGGATCTGAATTCATCTGCCCCAAGCATCAGCTATGAGGCTCCCGCTCCCAGCCCTGCCCAGAATAACCCGAGTCTGGGCTCTCCTCAGCCCCCACAGAGCAGGGCTCTGTGAGTCACAGCTGTGCTGTCCCGGCTTCGAGGCGTTGCAGGTGACACCCACTCTGGGTCAGGGCTCCACCCGGCACTAACCTGCTCCACCAGCTAACCTCAGCCCTTCAGAAAGGATGGCGGGAGGGCCACGTCCTGCCCCCTGGAAGACGGGTCAGTTCAGGAAACACAGGACAAAGGGCAAGACTTCAAAGCAGTGCAGGCCAAACACCTGGGCTTCTGGCTTCTGTGCAGAGGGAGGAGCGGGGAGAGGCCGTGCCACCCTTTAGCCCAGAGGCTCTCTCGGGTTTCAACCCCTTCCACGCGGAACTTGACCCCACCGGTGAGGGGCCCCAGCATGAACAGTGGCAGCCACGCTGCTGTCTGCCCCTTCAGAGCAGAGGCCACACTCCCCATGGAAAAGCCTCTGAACTCCACTCTGGGGTCCCACTGACCCAGCCATCCTCCCTGTCCCCCTCTCCTGTCTCACTGAGATCCTTCTTCTTTCCCTCTCCAGAGGCGATGACTTTTCAGTCACAAAGATGGGGGGAGGGGAGAAAGCCAGGCCATGGACTGAGCAGGTGGCAGCAGAAGAATGGACCATCAGAGTCTGTCTTTAAACTTCCAGGACTGAGGGTGCTCTGGGGCAAACAGAGAGACCTCACTGTAATTCCTCTGTAACTTTTTCTGTAGTTCTGGTTATTTCTATCTCACAGCAAGATGGGGAGCTTCAAACCTTTATGGTGGTGGTGATGGGACTGAGGAGGAAAGATGAGACTGAGGGACTCTCGGCCCACTTTGATGGCAGGTACATCTGTCTGCTGAGGTGTGGTTGTCATGTGTCTTAGCTCAGCTCAGCTCCTGAGGGTCGGGAGTCTGTCTGGGAGATCCTAAAGGTGGCGGTGGTGGAATTCAGCTACTCAGTGCCTATGTGGCTGTAACCCAAGCTCAAGGAGTTTCATTTCTTCTCTGTAAAGGACAAATAATAACCCTATTTTATAGGTTTGTTTTGCTTGTTTGTTTTTGAGATAGAGTCCCCCTATGTGCTCCTGGGTAGAGTGCTGTGGCGTCATAGCTCACAGCAACCTCAAATTCTTGAGTTTAAGTGATTCTCCTGCCTCAGCCTCCTCAGTAGCTGGGACAACAGCTGCCCACCACCACATCCGGCTAGTATTTTCTATTTTTAATACAGACAGGGTTTTGCTATTGCTCAGGCTGGTCTCAAACTCCTGAGCTCAAACAATCTACTCACCTCAGCCTCCTAGAGTGCTGGGATTACAGACATGAGCCACCGCACCCAGCCTATTTTATAGAATTTTGAGGACTACATTTAAGAAACCTCAAAATTGGGCAGCACCTGTGGCTCAGCGAGTAGAGCGCCGGCCCCGTATACCGAAGGTGGTGGGTTCAAACCCAGCCTTGGCCGAATTGCAAAACAGAAAAATAGCCGGGCATTGTGGCAGGCTCCTGTAGTCCCAACTACTCGAGAGGCTGAGCCAAGACAATCCCCTAAACCCAGGAGCTGGAGGTTGCTGTGAGCTGTGTGACGCCACGGCACTCTACCGAGGGTGACAATGTGAGACTCTGTCTCTACAAAATAAAAAAAGAAACCTAAAACTCTGCTCACACCATAGATACTTAATAAAAAGTAGCTATTACGATCATGCTTCAGTCTACTCATCCATAAATGGGGATAATAAAATACACAACTCATTGGGTTGTTTTGAAGATTGACCAAGTTAACATTTATAAGGTTCTTAGACGGGTGCCCAGCAGAGTGAGCTCTGTACAAGGGTCATTAAATAAAATGAATCATCCTCTTACATTCCACAATACTTTGGCTTCCCCAGGAAGGCATTTTGTAAGTACTGTTGAGCTTAGTCCAATGCTGTAATCTCCAACCCCCGGGCCTTGCCCTGGTACCGTTCTGGGGACTGGTACTGGTCTGTGCCCTTTGGAAACATGGGCCACACAGTGGAAGGTGAGTGGCAGAAGTGACTGGAGCGTCATCTGTACTTACAGCCTGGCCTCAGCTTCTCCTCCTGTCACGTCAGCAGAGGCATTAGATTCTCACAAGAGTGGAACCCGTAAGATTGTCCTTATGAGAATCTAATCCAACCCTATCCCTGACGCCCATGGAAAAACTGCCATCTGTGAAACCAGTCCCAAAAAGGTTGAGAACTGCTGGTCTAATACAGCAGGGCCAGGAAAGAGGGGCGTGGATCCTCACAAGAGGGGGCTGCTGCTTAGGTGGGCAGCATATCCTGTTCCTTTTCCTTGCTTATTCTTCTATTACTGATTTCTCAGTTTGGACCCTGCTATGGTTTGAATGTCTGTGTCCCCTCCAAAATTCACGTTAACAATATGAAGAGCTGGAGCCTTTAGGAGGTGATTAGGCCAGGAGGGCTCTGACTCCATAGATTGGATTAGTCCCTTATAAAAGGGGTCGAGGGAGCTAGTCCTTCTTATCCTACTGCTGTTCACCATTTGAGGACCTTCTGGGGGACTCAGTAACAAGACACCATCTTAGAAGCAGAGACCAAGCCCTCCTGGCAATGAACCTGCCAGTGCCTTACTCTGGGACTTCCCAGCCTGTAGGAGTATGAGAAATAAGCTTCTGTTGTTTATGAATTACCCAGTCTCGGGTATTTTGTTATAGCAGCGTGAAAGAACTAAGACAGACTCATCTCCATCCACTCTTTCCTCTATGCTCTCTGCTCAATAGTTCTTCTAAAAAAAGAACAGTAACTGATTCCCAAACTCGCCCCAGTTACTAAGAAGGTCTAGTTTTGCCTAGACCTTTTTTATTTTTTTGAGGCAGAGTCTCACCCCGTCACCCTGGGTAGAGCGCTGTGGTTTTATAGCTCTCAGCGACCTCAAACTCTTGGGCTCAAGAGATCCTTTTGCCTCAGCCTCCTAAAGCACCTGCCACTTATGCCTGGCTAGTTTTTCTATTTTTAGTAGAAATGGAGTCTCACTTTCGCTCGGGTTGGTTTTGAACTCCTAAACTCAAGCAATCCACCCGCCTCGGCTCCCCGGAGTGCTAGGATTACAGGCGTGAGCCACCACGCCCGGCCCTGCCTTTGCTTTTCATGTGTGTCCCCTGGTGTCCAGCTTCCTTCTCAATTTCTTTTTATGACCTGTATGTCCAGAGGGCTGGACAATGTGACATACACCTGTCACCCCAGCTAATCAGGAGGCTGAGGCAGGAGGATCACTTGAGCCCAGGAGTTCAAGGCTGCAGTGAGCTATGACCCTTGGGTGACACAGCAGGACCCTGTCTCAAGACAAATAAACAAACAAAAAAGACTTCAAGGTTCCACGGAACGCAGCATCTAATCTTAATTAAGTCCCTATTATTAAATTTGCATGAGGAGTTCAAATGTATATTCCAAGGTATAAAGTCCAGCAGGGAAATAAATCCACCAGAAACAGCCTTGGAGTAGTCCAAGTAGTCACTCCATTCCTGCGCTTTCTTCTCAATTCATTCAGGACAGTGTTCATTTAAAAAAAAAGAGAGAGGGCGGCGCCTGTGGCTCATCGAGTAGGGTGCCAGCCCCATATACCAAAGGTGGGGGGTTCAAACCCGGCCTCAGCTGAACTGCAAAACAGAAAAATAGCCAGGCGTTGTGACAAGTGCCTGTAGTCCCAGCTACTCAGGAGGCTGAGGCAAGAGAATCGCCTAAGCCCAGGAGTTGGAAGTTGTTGTGAGCTGTGTGACGCCACGGCACTCTACCAAGGGTGATAAAGTAAGACTGTCTCTACAAAAAAAAAAAGAGAGAGAGGGTGGTGCCTGTGGCTCAGTGAGTAGGGTGCTGGCCCCACATACCGAGGGTGGCGAGTTCAAACCCAGCCCTGGCCAAACTGCAACAACAACAACAACAAAGAGCGAGAGTATTGTGTATTTACTTTGTACTAGGGCCTTGCTAAACTCTGCTTTCCCCCACCCTTCACTTCATCCTGAAGTCACCTTCCTAAGGTAGTTATGGTTAAGTCTGTGTGACAGATAAGGAAACGGAAGGTTAGATGACATAGCTTCTCTGAGGGCACACAGCTAGTAAGTGGCACAGCCACTCCTTACACCTGAATGCAAATCTCAGGCTCATCCTGCTGTATTCATGGGCAACAGCAAGTTCCCATAGAAATTAGCCTTGAGGGCGGGGCCTGTGGCTCAAAGGAGTAGGGCGCCAGCCCCATATGCCAGAGGTGGTGGGTTCAAACCCGGCCCCGGCCAAAAACTGCAAAAAAATTAAAGAAAAAAAAAAATTAGCCTTGACTGTTCTCCAGGCCTTCTCATATATGCTTTTTAATATATAAGGTGTCTTTTCTGACTTCTTTGGTTGATAAAGAAAATGTGTGGATAACTTTCTTCTAATGAAAGGGTCTTTTGCATTCCCCTTCTTTCTCCATTTAAAAGCTGTCCCGCTGTCCCCTCAACAATGCCAGCCCGTTCCTGCTCTCAGCTCCACAACCTGTCAGGGACTGCAAGAGAGTTTTAACAAAAGAACTGGAACAGGAAGGGTTTTTAAACAAGCTGTCCCTTTCTTTAAATAATTAAAGAAGATACTATCAGGCAGATCAGGTTTTTATTAGCTCTTCTCAAGTTCACTGTCATTTGCTCTCATCCAAGGCAGGATTGAGGGTTCAGTGGACGGTGGACATAGAAAAGTGCTCTCACTTGGGCGGGTGTGGGGAGCCATTGTGGAGTCTGGCCATTCACCACCCATTTGGACTCTGCCAGGAGGACAGAGAGAGAGCATGAATGTCAAGTTACAGTTCTTTGGAAATAAACTTAGAGGAAATGAATGAACAAAGTATTGAATGAAATAATTGTTGCATCCTGATAATAGTGGGTGTATCATAGGCATTGAGGCTTTGAGAACGCTAGCTTCAGGCCCTTGGAGGGTGCAAAGCAACTAAACCAGTGGTAAATAAGCATGGGGGGGAAATGTCTAGCCAGGAGGGACTCAGGAACACAACTCCCACTCAAACGCGTCTTCCAAATCTCCAGCTCAGCAACATGTTCTTTGCAATTTCTCTGTCTCTGTGGAATAAGCAGGGCAGGAGCCCACCCCACCTGGCAGGGTATCTCACAGCAGCCTGGAGGACAATAAGGAGGAAATTGGTTTTCCGGGAAGCAATTTCTCTATCAGCAGAATAGTTTTGCATTTGCATAGAGGAGAGGTTAGGCTGACAGTTGGAAGGATTCCATCTGCTGCTGGGAGCCCTAATCTGGGTAGCTGTAGTGTTAAAAGGACACCATGAAATGCACTTTTTAATATGGGGAGGAGTGTGATGGAGAGATCAGGGCCTGGAGGCCACAGGAATTGGCTGGAAATGGACTTGCCCTGAGCCCTTGAGCTGCTTCGTTACTCTGTCTTCTTTCCTCTTACTAATTATAAAATGAGGTCAAACCGTACATGAAGCAGGGGTCAGGAGCAAATTGCAGATTTAATAATAAATATTTATGGTGCCTAGCTCATTACAGGGCTTATGTAGATCCTTTCCCAATACCTGTCAGTTTGACTTGTTGCCTTGATTTACACTAGAATTTAGAATGCCAGAGAGGTTATTAGCTCATATCTTGTCATTTTAACATACTGTTGGGGGGGGAGGGGCAGAAAACCTTAGAAGACAACATCTATTTTCCATGGAGTGCAAGGCTTCTGAAGAAAAGTGCTTACGGTTTGCCCAGCTCCCCAGGGGGATTGCTGTGGTGTTTGGAGGACAACTTCACCCATTCTGAACTGAAGAAGCCCCGTGGTGTTAGGCCAGTCCCTTGGAGGGAAAGCAGCCTGGAACAATGACCCCTTCTTGTCCTCCCCACCCACACCCTGTTGATTCAACCTTCAGAATTTGAGAATACAGAAAAACATTTCTGCCTACGACCTCGGGCAAGTCATTTAGCTTCTCTAGGCTTCAGCGGCCTCAGCTCTGAAATGAGGGGATTGGGCTGGATGATCTCACAGGCATGGCCATAAATCCCCTTTTCTAGGGCACTACCAATTCAAATAATCTGTTCGCTGTCCCTGTAAATGCAGTTGGGTTTGTCAGGTTCACTGTCCTAGTTTTGGGTTCTGAAAATATGGTCACTGTATTTATAAGATCATTCTATATCACTAGGATTCTAAGTAGGTAAAAGCCTTATGTGACTGCTCTAATTACAAACTGTATGACCTTGGGCAAGTCAGTTAACTTCTCTGGGATTCAGGCCCTTATCTGTAAAGTTCGGGATAATAAAATCTTATGTGAAGGTAGGGAGTTGGACCAGACAGAGATCCCTTGGCTAAAAGTGTACGAGTCTATGATTTAGGGCCCATCTTCTGTGGGGAAAGGCAGTGCCTAGACTCCTAGCTATTTAAAAGAGGCTTGAGACTGCTCACCAAATAGGTGAGCAGAGGCATGGATGGTGTCCCTGAGGACAATGGCCCTTTGTCACCTGGAGAAAAATCAGGAAGCTCTATCCGAGCTCCCTGCTGTGAAGAAAGGAATTCTTACAGCGAAATGTCAGTGGCCCTCAAGCAAGGCTTGCTGTGCAATTCTGGGAACAGAGGAAACCTCTCAGGAATTCAATCCTGGGTACTAGGAATGTCAAAGTGTCACCTTGCCTTCCCTCCAGTATTGTCATTATTAAACAAGATTCTAAAGAGGAAATATCATGGGAATTCAGAGCCTCTGGATCTGGGGTCAGTAACAAGCTGGGTAAAGCTGGACAAGTCGCTTAACCCCTCTGGACCCACTTTCCTCGTATGAGGAAATAGGACTAGAAGAGCTCCGAGATCTCAGCTCTGTCCACTTGTCTGCACCTTCCTTCCTCTGTCTGAATTCCTCCGTGGCTCACCTGCCAGGCTTTCTAGTAGCTTTGCCACAGCTAATCTGCCCCCTCCTGGTCCATTTTAAAACAATTATGAACTATTTTGAGCAAAGAGGAAAGTTCAGAGAGTAGTATAACAACACTCAGGGGAGCCAGCAATGCTCACTTTGGAAATATTAAGACAGTATCACTTTAGAAATAAAGAACTGCAGCTCAAATCACTTTCTAGCGAGGGAACTTTGGGAGAGTTTCTTAGCCTCTATTTTGCTTAGTTTCTTCATTTGTAAAATGGGGGAGACCAGAAGCGTGTCCAGGCCTCAGAGTTCTGTGAGAATTAAATGAGTTTATTAATTTTGGTGGTGCAACTGTTAGTCTTCATTATTATTCTTTACCCTCCTTAGATTCTGTCAAACTTAAACCAATCTATTCCGCCTCTTTGTAGAGACATTTCCACAATACAAATCTAATCCTGTCACACTCCTGCCTGAATCTGCCATTGGCTCCCCGTTGCCCTCGGGGCAATGTCTGGACTCCCTGACAGGACTGGGGCTCTCCCCAGACTGGCTCAGGCTGACCCCCGTTTGCAGGGAGAGAAGGTAGCCCAGACTAGGGACCAGTGTGTGCAAGGCCTGGGAGTAGAAAGGAGGCAAGGGAACTGCTGGGGGTGGTCTGCGGAGGCACGTGGGCGGAAGGCTGCAGGCAAGTCTGAGCTCTGCAGCCACAGGGCCTGGGAGCACTCGCTCTGCTGCTCATTATTGGTGTGACCTCGGGCAAGTTTCTGAACATCTCTCCGTATCTCCCACTTCCTCTTTGTAAACATTTAAAAGAATGCACCTAGGGCACTGTGGCTCAGGCCTGTAATCCTAGCACTCTGGGGGGCTGAGATGGGTGGACTGCCTGAGCTCAGGAGTTGGAGACCAGCCTGAGCCTGAGTGAGACCCTGTCTCTAAAAATAGCCGGGCATTGTGGCGGGCGCCTCTAGTCCCAGCTACTGAGGAGGTTGAGGCAGGAGAATCACTTAAGCCCAAGAGTTTGAGATTGCTGTGGGCACTCTACCGAGGGTGACAAAGTGAGACTCTGCCTCAAAAATGAAAGAAAGGAGGGAAGGAAAGAAGCACCTACCTCACAAAGTTGTGAGGAAGACTGTACGAGCTAATGCCCCATGTGTGTAGCCAGCACTGAAGCGTGGTCGTTCTTGCTTTGGGGTAAGATCTGGTGCAGATTTTTTGCAGCCCCATGGCTGGGAGAGGAGACAGACTGTGTGAAGCAGTGTGCAGGAGAGAGATCAGACCAAGAAGCCAGACTGGGCAGCCCGGGCAGAAGGCAGCTGCTGGGACTGGGGATGGGAGGACAGTAACAGGAGGAAAGGACAAATTTGAGAATGGTTTCAAGACTGAAGACAGATTAGATATGGGATAAAAGACAGGATTGGCTGGAACACTCAGTTCAGAAAGCACTCCACAAGAACTATCCTTTCGGGGTGGCGCCTGTGGCTCATCGAGTAGGGCGCTGGCCCCATATACCAAAGGTGGCGGGTTCAAACCCAGCCTCGGCTGAACTGCAAAACAAAACAAAAAAATAGCTGGGCGTGGTGGCAGGCGCCTACAGTCCCAGCTACTTGGGAGGCTGAGGCAAGAGAATCACCTAAGCCCAGGAGTTGGAGATTGCTGTGAGCTGTGTGATGCCACCGGACTCTACCCAGGGCAATAAAGTGAGACTCTGTCTCTATAAAAAAAAAAAAAAAGTATCCTTTCATCTAAATTTGAGAAATGCATAGGTTGGGCATGGTGGCATGTGCCTGTAGTCCCAGCCGCACAGGAGGATCCCTAGAGCCCAGGAGTTCAAGGCAAGCCTGGACAACATCTCTATTTAAAAATATGCATAAGGCCAGGCATACTGGCTCACTCCTGTAATAGCACTCTGGGAGCCTGAGGCAGGTGGATGCCTCAGCTCACTAGTTGAGACCAGCTGATTAAGGGTGAGACTCCAGGGCGGCACCTGTGGCTCAAGGAGTAGGGGGGCCAGCCCCATATACCAGAGGTGGTGGGTTCAAACCTGGCCCAGGCCAAAAACTGCCAAAAAAAAAAAGGGCAGCGCCTGTGGCTCATCGAGTACGGTGCCGGCCCCATATACCGAAGGTGGCGGGTTCAAACCCGGCCTCTGCCGAACTGTAAAACAGAAAAATAGCCAGGTGTTGTGGCGGGCACCTGTAGTTCCAGTTACCTGGAAGGCTGAGGCAACAGAATCGCCTAAGCCCAGGAGTTGGAAGTTGCTGTGAGCTGTGTGACACCACGGCACTCTACTGAGGGTGATAAAGTGAGACTCTGTCTCTACAAAAAAAAAAAAAAAAAAAAGTGAGACTCCATCTCTAAAAATGGCAGGCACATGTAGTCCCAGCTACTTGGGAGGTTGAAGCAGAAAATTGCTTGAGCCCATAGAGTTTGAGGTTGCTGTGAGCTATGACACCGCTGCACTCTCTCGAAGGTGACAAAGTGAGACTCTGTCTCAAAAAAATAAAACAATAAAATAAAAATATGCATACATTTAGGAAATGGTACACATTTCCCTTTTTGGAAAGCCACAATGTGCACTACAGGGCTAAAGGGGCCTAGTAATCCTGTTGTAAAGAAGCTTTTAAAGTTTTGATACATCTAGTGTTTCTGAAATAGTTTGATCACAGAACATCCTGCCCCTCCTCCTATTAGCAACAGAGACAAACATCCCTAAGAACCAGGGTAGAACCCCCTTTGCAATGCACTGCCCTGAAGTAACACGTGCAAACTGTATAAACAGCTGGACGGAGAAGAACACGCACAGCACACAATGGGACTATTTTCCTTCCCTGGGCTCTCTGGAGGGCTGGAGCTGTGGGGAGCCCCAGAAGACAGTTTACAATTAAACGCACATTTCCCTTTCCTTGCCTGGTCTGAATGTTACCTCTTTCCTTCTCCCTCCTACCCACTTCCTTCTCCAGCAGTTTGCAGCCCTGGAGAGAGCCGGCTGGATAGCAATGTTGCAATCTCAAGGCTGCTAGAGCCGCCCTTTGGCATTCAGTGTAGTTCTTGGTGTTTCACTTTCATCTCTCTGTTAGAAAATCATCTGCCTTCTCTAAGTGGTTTCTTTGGGGGTAATAACATTATAACAATTTTCCCTTGTCTTATGAATTGAGGCTGTTTCCCCCCCTCAAGGACTTCTTGGCATTTCCGTGAGGTTTATTATTCTGTTGTGCTTTAAGTATGTGGCATCCTGTTTGCTCTGCAAACAGTAAAATAAAACTCCCCCCTCGGGATCACTGGCTGAGCCTCAGGGTCACTTCTACCAAAGGAATCCCATCTGGCCTGGGTCAGCGTCCTGGCCTGGGAAGGGGAATCGGCTAGCAGAGGCCGTGTTGGCGTTTTAGGCTCACGTTTGAGTTTTGAAGGTGAGTTAGCACCGCCAAGAGCGTTGAGACTGGGCCAAGGGAGAGGAAATACCGCTGTTGAGCGTCAGCAACTTGGAATGGAGAGCACAGGCTGGTCCACCACCCGGTGTCTCCATCAAGTTACTTTCAGAGGCTTCCTCTGACAATCAGTTCTCTCTCCACATGTGATAGAGCAGCCTGAGCAACCTCTAGCTGCAGTGGGCTCCATCCTGGTCTCAAGTCACTGCTACTGAGTCAGAGTTTGGTCCTCGTTAGCCTCGGACCTTCCAACGTGGCTTGTCCTATTCTTGAATAACCTTCCTTAGCAGGTGGGGGTCATCACTGCATTTCTGCCTTGCTCCTTGCTAACAAGGGAACAAAAAGGCAGCGAGTTTGAGGGTTATGCAGAGACGTCAGTCACTGCCCAGGTTCCAAACAGCCCAATACAAAGTTTAACACAGACAGGTGTCTTTCTCACTTCAGACTCCCCCCAGCACTGCCAGTATTCTTGGCCTGTTCCCTATAGGAAACCAGGTCCTTTAGGCTCGGGATTCAGGAGCAAAGCCCAGTCGTGAGTCAAAGCTATCTATTTAGCCAGTAAGGCTGGGACCTGTTTTGTCCCACCCCAAAAGTCTCCCAGTTAGCCCCACTCACCAAATAGCCTCCAATCCTGCATCAAATTCCAAACAGGCTTTCCCTGCAGCTCTGTAGCGCGATCTGTGATGACGTATATGCTCTGTGATGACGTCTGCGCTCTGTGATGACGTCATGGCTTTCTGTCCGTAAGCCCCTCCTTTCTCTTCTTGGCCAGATATGAAGGCTTTAGTACAGGAGACGAAGAAATTTAACTGCAGAGACCCTTTAAAAGAGGCTATTTTCTGGAATTTAGACAGGTGGTGGTTGGTGCTGAGAAAATTTTAGTATATAAAAAGTGTAGTTTTTTGGCAGGCACCTGTGGCTCAGTGGTTAGGGCGCCAGCCACATGCTCCAGGGATGGGGGGTTTGAACCCGGCCTGGGGCTGCTAAAGAAAATTAAAATAAATAAATAGCCGGGCGCTGTGGCGGGCGCCTGTAGTCCCAGCTACTAGGGAGGCTGAGGCAAGAGAATCCCTTGAGTCCAAGAGTTTGAGGTTGCCGTGAGCTGTGACGCTGTGGCACTCTACCAAGAGTGACATAGTGAGACTCTGTCTCAATAAAAAAGAAAAAAAAAGTGTTTTATTTTGCTGTCACTCGCTGGTGAGGCCAGTGACATGTGAATTCCTTGTACTGTTGTTACCTGCTGATATATTTTTCCTACTAAGACGATAACTTATTCAGTTGTATTTCCCTAGAACTTAGCCTAGGTACTTGACTATAGAAATTGCCCAAGGAATGATTATTGGACAAATTTCTGTTTAAAAATAATTCCTCCAGGCCATGCACAGTAGCTCACACCTGTAATCCCAGCACTCTGGGAGGCGGACGAGGGTGGATTGCCTGAGCTCAGGAGTTCCAGACCAGCTTGAGCAAGAGTGAGACCCTGTTTCAAATAAAAATAGGAAAACTAGCCAGACATTGTGGTGGGCACCTGTAGTCCCAGAGACTTGGGAGGCTGAGGCAAGAGGATCTCTTTAGCCCAAAAGTTGAGGTTACTGTGAGCTGTGACGCCACAGCACTCTACCGAGGGCAAAAAAGTGAGACTCTGTCTCAAAAAACAAACTTCCTCCCGATGACTGGTTAGTTTCTACTTCGACATCTTCAGCTAAATGCAAGCTTTTGGTTTATAGAGTAGCTTGTTCCATTAACAGACATTTCTAACATTTTGGTAGATTTTTTTCTTACAAGGAGTTGAGATCTGCCTTTCTGTAACTTTTAAATATTCTTCATATTTCACTCTGTGGGGTCAAAACAACAAACCAACCATGTCTTCTTGTGTGATATTTGTTTTCCTAAGTCTCTTCCATATTAAACATTCCCAATTCCTGTAATTTTCTCTTAGATGACAGTTTTTTTAATTTACATTTTTATTTTTAACTGGCACTAATAATGTTATATATTTATGGGGTACATTGTGATAAGTTTCATATATATATACATTGTGGAAAGAGTATATCAAGCTAGTTAACATATCCAACACCTCACATACTTACCTTTTCTTATAGTGAGACAATTTATTTTTATTTTATTTTATTTTATTTTTTTGTAGAGACAGAGTCTCACTTTATGGCTCTTGGTGGAGTGCCGTGGCGTCACACAGCTCATAGCAACCTCCAACTCCTGGGCTTAGGCGATTCTCTTGCCTCAACCTCCCGAGTAGCTGGGACTACAGGCGCCTGCCGCAATGCCCGGCTATTTTTCTGTTTTTGCAGTTCTGCCGAGGCCAGGTTTGAATCTGCCACCTTCAGTATATGGGGCTGGCGCCCTACTCGATGAGCCACAGGCGCCATCCTATAGTGAGACAATTTAAAATCTATTCTGGGCTGGGTGCTGTGGCTCATGTCGGTAATCCCAGCATTCTGGGAGGCTAAGGTGGGTGGATTGCTTGAGCTTAGGAGTTCCAGACCAGCCTGAGCAAGAGTGAGACCCCATCTCTACTAAAAATAGAAAAGCTAGCTGGGTGTTGTGGTGGGCACCTGTAGTCCCAGCTACTCAAGAGGCTGAGGCAAGGGGATTGCTTGAGCCCAAGGGTTTGAAGTTGCCGTGAGCTAGGATGCCACAGCACTCTCCCCAGGGCACAGAGTGAGACTTTGTCTCAAAAACAACAACAACAACAACAAAAACCCCATGGCTGGGCACCTGTAGGTCAGTGGTTAGAGCGCTGGCCACATGCCCCTGGGGCTGGTGGGTTCAACCCCCTCTCCATCAGGGCCTGCTAAACAACAATGACAGCAACAACAACAAAAATAGCTGGGCATTGTTGCGGGCGCCTGTCATCCCAGTTACTTGGGAGGCGGGAGAGAGGCAAGAGAATCACTGCAGCCCAAGAATTTGAGGTTGCTGTGAGCTGTGATGCCACAGCGCTCTACGGAGGGTGAAATAGTGAGACTTCCTCTCAAAAAACAAAAACTATATTTTTAGCAGTTTTGAAATACATAATACAGTATTAATTGTCATCACTTGGCTGTGCAGTAGACCTTGAAATCTTTTTCCTTCTGTCTAATTGGAACTTTGTATTCTTTGGTCAACTTCTTCCCATTTCCCTCTTTACCCCCAAGTTTTCTTGTTTTCTTTTCTTGTCTTTTTTTTTGGAGACGGAGTCTTGCTCTGTCACCCTGGTAGAGTGCAAACCTCAAACTCCTGGGTTTAAGGGCTTCTTCTGCCTTAGCTTCCTGAATCACTGGGACTGCAGGCTGTGGCACCACGCCTTGCCCTCCCAGGGTGCTAGGATTACAGGTGTGAGCCACCATGCCCTTCCCCACCCCAGGGTCTTAAGGCCCACTACCCCATGACTCCCTTTAAAGATTTGTTCATATTAATGAGCACGTGTCAGAGTATTCTCCCTTACATCCTATTTATTAATCATCTCAAGGCAAGCTCCAGGAATTGCCCTTGGTGCTTCAGGATTGTCTGCCTGGGATAGGTCTCCTTTGCTGCTGCTGTCAGGATCTGCAGTGTGCTGTAAGAGAACTTAGATTTTTGGGAGGCCACCACAGTAGACTTCAGATTCTCAGGAACATAGGTAGCCTTTAGCAAGTGGAGGCCAGAGTAGCCTAGTTGATGAAATTAGGATGGAGAAATAGCTCGAGAATTGGATATTTGGAGAGAGCAAAGCTAGGTTGGGAATTATAATAGGTGAAGACATGGTGAAAGAGAGGGGAACCCAGAGAAGTCTGGGTGCCCAGAAAGGGGGGGTGAAGTGAGGTTGCTGAGAGGAAAGGCCTGGTGAGCCAGGGAAGGGGAAAGGGTGCAGGCGATAAGCTTCCTAGCTCACAACTTTTCCTTAATTGTCCCAGAGTCCTATATAGTCCAATGCTTCAATAATCTTTGAAATGGCAGCTTCTGAATTAAATCTAAGACTCAAGCTATTGAATTTAGCTGTCAAAGAAAAATGATTCCATTTTAATTTCATTTTAATGTGCTGCTGTTCTATTAATTTTGTCTCAAAATGTTTTACATTTGCACTTATACAAAATGTATGATTAAATTCAGAATAAAAGTGATGTATTAGAGATATCTGTTCCATCTTTTATTCTCATGTCAGCCTATTAAGCAAATTCAGCAATTAAGCAAATTCAACCTTCTATTTAATTGAACAGACAGGCATTTTCACTAGCTAAAAGCTGAAATATAAATAAACACGTGTTTTCACATCTCTGTTTCTTTTCCGAGTCAGTTGGTAGGATAATTTGCTGTGAATTCGGTATCTTTTCATCACAAGTAAGCAGCAAGTCTGTAGTTCTCTACCTAATACTCATTCTCTCTTCTTTCTCGAGAAAATTTCTCTCCAGAAAAACCTGCCTGGGATGGATTAGTGGAACCAGGCTGCCAATAGCTGGAGGGGACATCGTGGAGATAGTGGGGTCAACCCTTCCTTCACGCAGATGAGAGAACCAGAGGGGATAGTGACTCTCCTGCAGCCACCGGTCAGTTGCTGGACAACAGTTAACCCCTTGGAGAAGGTTCTCCTGCCAGTTCTCAGGCTTCTGGCGTTTAGGTAATTTGTCCTCCATCTTTCCAGCGAGGTTCTTCCTGATTATCACACACCTACACACCTTGGCTGAGTCACAGCTCTGCTTCTTCCACGAGAAATGTGAAAACCACACACAGCCAGATTTAGAGTCTATTTCTGACATAACTTCCAAATCCAGTGGGGAGGATCGGTGGGGATGGTGCTCAAGATAAACAGACAAGAAGAACATCACGTAGCTTGGTTTGTGTCTGGTTGCGCTGTATGTCCCCGACTATTCTCTAAGCATATCTTTCCGATGTACACTGGGGGAGGAGTCTCTGGAATGAAACCTTGGTGGTGTTGTTTTTTTTTTTTTTTTTTTGCAGTTTTTGGCTGGGGCTGGGTTTGAACTCACCACCTCTGGCATATGGAGCCGGTGCCCTACTCCTTTGAGCCACAGACGCCACCCTTTTTTTTTTTTGAGACAGAGTCTCTCTATGCTGCCCTCGGTAGAGTGCTGTGGCATCACAGCTCACAGCAAAATCCAACTCTTGGGCCTAAGAGATTCTCTTGCCTCAGCCTCCCAAGTAGCTGTGGGGCCTGCCACAACACCTGGCTATTTTTTTTTTGTTGCAGTTGTCATTGTTGTTTAGCAGGCCCAGGCCAGGCTTGAATCTGCCAGGCTGGGTGCATGTGGCTGGCACCGTAACCACTGTGCTATGGGTGCTAAGCCTAGAGACCTTCTTGTTTTAATTTGGTTCCCTGGTAATGAATGTATGCTGGTCTCACCTACTTGCCAGTGTTCTTTGGACCGGGGCATTTGAGAGTATTGCCCTATCCTTTATTTATTTATTTATTTATTTATTTATTTATTTATTTGAGACAGAACCTCAAGCTGTCACCCTGGTTAGAGTGCCGTAGCATCACAGCTCACAGCAACTTCCAATTCCTGGGCTCAAGTGAGTCTCTTGCCTCCGCCTCCCAAGTAGCTGGAACTACAGGCGCCCACCACAATGCCCGGCCATTTTTTGGTTGCAGCTGTTATTGTTGTTTGGCGGGTCCAGGCTGAAATCGAACCCGCCAGCTCAGGTGTACGTGGCTGGCGCCTTAGCCCGTTGAGCCACAGGTGCTCAGCCTATTTATTTATTTTTTGAGACAAAAAAAAAAAAAAATAGCCTGTTGCCCTGGGCTAGAGTGCCATGGCGATGTCATAGCTCACAGAAACCTCAAACTCCTGGGCTCAAGCAATCTTCTTGTCTCAGCCTCTCAAGTAGCTGGGCAGCTGCCACAATGGCCTGCTAATTTTTCTTTTTTTCTTTTTTTTTTTTTTTCTGTAGAGACAGAGTCTCACTTTATCACCCTCGGCACTCGGTAGAGTGCCGAGGCGTCACACAGCTCGCAGCTCACAGCAACCTCCAACTCCTGGGCTTAGGCGATTCTCTTGCCTCAGCCTCCCGAGTAGCTGGGACTACAGGCGCCCGCCACAACGCCCGGCTATTTTTCCGTTTTGCAGTTCAGCCAAGGCCAGGTTTGAACCTGCCACCTTCAGTATATGGGGCCGGGACCCTACTCGATGAGCCACAGGCGCCGCCCAATTTTCCTATTTCCCAGAGACCGAGTCTTGCTCTCGCTCAGGCTGGTCTGGATCTCCTGAGTTCAAAGGATCCACCCATCTCCGCCTCCCAGAGTGCTAGGATCACAGGTCGTGAGCCACCCGCAGGGCCTGTTGCCCTACCTTTAAAGGAATCTTGTGGACACATTCTGAAACAATGCAAGGCTACCCCTGGGACAGAAAGGAAGCTTTGTAGCCTTGCGTGATCGCTGGTGTTTCTTCATTGCTGAGGCCTGGACTGGGCTGGGTATATTGGGTCAGCCTAAACGTCAAGGATCAGTATAGTGGCTGTAGGAGTCCTGCTAAGGGAACCCATTTCAGGGGATTTAGGAAGAACAATGGCAGACGCCTGGCCAGTTGGCATTGCTGTCTGGTACTATTGGTTAGTACCGAAAAGCATACCATGTGCTGCACAGATAAAGTGAAGAGCAGACAGCTCTCTCTGGGGAGGTCAGGGAGGTTTTACGGAGGAGGCCACATCTGAGTGGAGCCTTGATAGAATTGCTTCAGCAGCAGGTGCAGCTGTGGGTAGTCCCTGCAGGGAGCTATCATCACACAGACAAGGACTCATAAAGAGAGTGGGATGACCCGGAACCTCCAGTAGACTGATTATTTGCAATTTTTCTTCAAAGATAGAATAAAGAGGAAAGTACCAACTTATTGCAAGAAACACTTTTTCTTCTGATATCGGTAAAGCGTGTGTGTATGGGTGGAAGGTGATCTTCGTAAGTTGAAGAAAGCTGTTTTATAAATACAAGAGTATATGAAACACCTGGGTGCCTGCTCATGCCGATTTCCACGTGCAGAGACAATTGTCCTTTGTGGCTAGTTTGGAAATCATTCTGCTGTCGGTCTTGCAAAATTCAGACTGATATTGATTATAGTGATCACAGACTTTTAGACGACAGAGATGACATAACTCAATGACATCATTTTTATAGCTAATAAGCCTGAGGCCCAGAAAGTGACTTGCTTAGTGTTCATACATCGCCTACTCGTAAGTGGGAGAACCAAGACAAGAATTTGGATGTTGCTATGAGCTGAGTTATGTTGCTCCAAAATTCATATGTGAAGTTCTAAACACTGGCACTTCAGAATGAGACAGGATTTAGAGATAGAGTCTTTTAAGAATAATTAAATTGGCTGGGCGCAGTGGCTTCCTGTAATCCCAACACTTTGGGAGGCTGAGGTGGGTGGATTGCCTGAGCTGACAGGTCCCAGACACGCCTGAGATAGAGTGAGACCTCGTCTCTTAAAAATAGCAGGAGTTGTGGCCGGCACCTATAGTTCCAGCTACTCAGGAGGCTGAGGCAAGAGAATTGCTTGAGCCCAAAAATTAGAGGTTACTTGTGAGTTGGACACCAGGGCACTCTATTGGTGGCGGCAAAGTGAGACTCTGTATCAAAAAGAAAAAAAAAAAAAGAATTAGGGCCTACTTTAATCTGACTGATCTCCCTAGGAGAGGAGGAGATTGGACACAGACAGGAAAAGGAGGCATACCCTGTGAGGACAGAGGACAAAGCTTATCCATATGCTAAGGAGAGATGTCGCAGAAAAGAACAATCTTGCTACGCCTAGGTCTGGAACTTCCAGCCTCCAGGACTGTGAGACGCTAAGTCACCCAGTTTACGGTAGGTTGTTATGGCAGGCTGAGGACACTAAAACAGGTGTCCTAATGCCAGGGCCCATGCTTTTGTGATTACTGGCAGCCTTCACAGGTGAGCAGGATGAAGCTGAGACACAGGGCAGGGGTTCTCTGCAAGTCCTCAGCGGCTGAGGGAAGGTTGGGGCCTGTGCTTGGCTGCAGGATGTGGTCTCCGACACCCAGGGTCTCTGCAGCCCTGGTCAGCTCTTGGAATGCATATTTCCCCAGACTGTGTCTATCCTACAGCATTACCCAACGGATTCATTCCCATTTAGTGACTCAGAAGAAATTCACCAAAGTCAGCTGAATGAAAAGTCAGTATCAGCGGCATTTTGCCATTGATGATGACGATTTAATCTTATGCGGTGACTATCAGTAGAGATTACTTCTTTATTTGCATGTCTTGACTCCCTATCCTGATTGTGGTCTCCTTGTGGGCAGAAACTACAATAACGTACTCATTCTTTGTATGCTTTGCTGTTAATAAAAAAAAAAAATCCTCATTAGATAATGAGAAGAAAATTATCAGCAGTAATCCAAACAAACAGCTCCCTGCTCTGGCGCGGGCACAGGTCTTAATCGGCCCCTGGGAGGCCCGGCGAGGCTCCCTGTTGACACACTGCCATCTGGTGGAGCCGGGCCTGCCATCGGCTTTCACACTCCTGCGTGCCTGTGTCTGGACATATGTTTGTTCCCATTTCCTGCTGATTTTCCTGACAGCTGTCCAAATACTGGGGCGAGAAGCACTCAGGCCCAGGCCTGGGCAAAACACTGAAGGAAGCAAAAATTTTCTGTGCTTTTCTGCTGCTTTCCCTATCAATGATATTCACAGCCTGGCTCTCCTCCTCCTCCCCAAATGGAACCTTGAATTTCCATTCCCCAAATTAGCATCTCTCTCCCTCCCTCCAATTTTTATTTGCACAGAACTCACAGTTTATAAATTGCTTGTGAAACTCCTCTTCCATTTGTTTCTCAAACAATTTTTGAGTAGGTTGGGCTACAATATTAACCTCATTCAACAAAAATTCATTGAATATCAATAATGCTCAGACTGTGAACTGGGAAAACAAAGGAGAAAAACCAGGGCCAACTTAATCCATGGACACAGAAGGGCCAGTGCCTGGAGCCCACAATATGCTAAGGAGCCCGTGACAATGTTTTAATTTCTTTTAAAATCAGAAGAAAAATAAATGAACTCCTAGCTGGGAGAAAATGAGTATCTTTATGCCAATGCAAGTTTTTAATATCATTTTAATATTTTAAAAATATAACTGTTGTTACTTTTATGGAGGAAGAAATCCATGAAGGGAAAATCTCCTATGGCCCACAAAAATCATATTGCAGCTCTGGAAAAGAAAGGAATAAAATTAGATAGTTATGCACATAATGTGGGACCATGGGGTGAGGGGGATTTTAATCTGTCTCTAAGTGGGATTGAAACATGTTTGATTGAACACATCAGGAAAGCCAGAAAGGGATTGTGTGGGGGGCTTAAGAAACTCCTGGGGTGGGGGATCTGGGTCTACAGTTCTGGGGTTCAGATGTGCTGGGGGTACCTGGTAAGTTCATCGTGAGACTCACAGATACTCATTCTTCCAGGGATATCCTGCAGGTGAGTTAGAAAACAGCCACAATGTGCTTGACCCCATAAGAAAGCTCCACTCAGCCTCGTCTCGGGAAACATGACTTATGTAAGATGCCAGGCACTCACATTTATTGCCTGCCTAATTCCGTGGAGAGCACTGAGGTGGCCAGCTAACGTGGACTTACTTGTGAGCAGTTGGGAGACCCGGTCAGAACTCTCAGAGGCACTTCTACTAGGGGTACCTTGTAGGCAGGACTGCCGCCCTGCTGGTGTGAAGAGGAATCTCATTGTGGTTTTAATTTGCTTTTCCCTGTTGGCTAACGGTGTCAGCCCTCTTTCCGTGAGCTTATTTTTCATTTTTATGTCTTCTTTGTAGAAATGTCTATTTAGGTCCCTCGCCTACATTTAAATTGAATTACCTTTTTGTTACCTAGTTGTAAGAGTTCCTTATATATTTTGGATATAAATTCTCTGCATTATTTGCAAATGTTTTCTTCCATTCTTGGGGTTATCTTTTCCTTTTCTTGATGTCCTTCCATTTCTTTTTTTTTAATTATTATTTTTTATTTGTTTTATTTTTATTTTTTAGAGACAGAGTCTCACTCTGTCACCCTCCTTGCTAGAGTGCCGTGGCGTCACAGCTCACAGCAACCTCCAACTCCTGGGCTTAGGTGATTCTCTTTCCTTAACCTCCTGAATAGCTGGGACCACAGGTGCCCGTCACAACGCCTGGCTATTTTTTTGTTGCAGTTTGGCTGGGGCCAGGTTTGAACCTGCCACTCTTGGTATATGGGACCAGTGCCCTACTTGCTGAGCTACAGGCACCGCCTCTTTCATTTCTTTCTTTCTTTTTTTTTTGTAGAGACAGTCTACTTTGTTGCCCTGGGTAGAGTGCCATGGCGTCACACAGCTCACAGCAAACTCCAACTCCTGGGCTTAGGTGATTCTCTTGCCTCAGTCTCCCGAGTAGCTGGGACTACAGGCACCCGCCACAATGCCTGGCTATTTTTTGTTGCAATTTGGCCAGGAACAGGTTCGAACCTGCCACCCTCGGTATGTGGGGCTGGTGCCCTGCCCACTGAGCCACAGGTGCCCTAGTTTTTTTTTTTTTAGGAGACAGAGTTTCACTTTGTTACCCTCGATAGAGTGCTGTGGTGACATAATTCACAGCAACCTCAAACTCCTGGGCTCAAGCGATCCTCTTGCCTCAGCCTCCCAAGTAGCTGGGATTATAGGCGCTAGCCACAATGCCCGGCTATTTTTAGAGGTCTTGCTCTGGTTCAGGCTGGTCTCGAACCTGTGAGTTCAGGCAATCCACTTGCCTCCGTCTCCCCTCCCAAGTGCTGGGATTACAGGTGTGAGTCACCATGCCCAGGTTATTTTTATTTATTGTTGTTGATGTTTGAACTTCGGTTGGTTGAATTCAGGGATATGAAACCCGCAGAGATGAAGGGCTGACTGTATTTCTGACCACCTGGCTATAAATCGGGGGTTCCCATGACCCCTCCTTTAGGAATGATAATTTGTGAGACTATTCCATAGAATTCATGAAAACAGTTTATTTACTATTACTGGCTTCTTATAAGGAATATAGTTTAAAGTATATAAATGAACAGCCAGATGAAGGAATTCATAGGGCCAGATCTGGAAGGGTCCTTAGCAAGAAACTTGTGTTTCCACAGAGTTGGGGTGTACTATCTCCCCGCGACAGGATTATGCATTCACCAATCCAGATGGCTAAGCATTGTTGTTTTAGAGTTTTTTTTTTTTTTTAAGAGACAGAGTCTTACGAGTGCTGTGTCATCACAGCTCACAGCAACCTCCAGCTCTTGGGCTTAGGCAATTCTCTTGCCTCAGCCTCCCAAGTAGCTGGGGTTACAGGCTCCTGCCACAAGGCCCAGCTATCTTTTTCTTGTTGTTGCAGTTTGGCCGGGGCTGGGTTTGAACCCACCACCCTCAGTGTATGGGATTACTGCCCTACTCACTGAGCCACACGGGGCTTCATTACCCAGGCATGATTGATAATATCATTGGCTAATGTTGATTAGCTCAATCTCTAACCCCTGCCCGTGCCCCAGAGATGGGGGAGGGAGGCGGAACTCAATGTTTCAGGCTTCTAATCACATAGCTGTTTCCTCTGGCAATAAGCGTCATCCTGAAGTTATCTAAGGACTTTAGCTACTAGTTACCTCGTTAACAGAATAAAAAGATATTCTTGGCACAACAGAGATTACAAGGCTTGTGGGAGCTCTGTGCCAGTGCCCAGAGAGGAAGACCAGATGGATACACAGTGTATTTCTTATTCTGCACATATATCACAATCAAGGTTACCTTTGCTGATGCCTTGTTCTTTTTTTTGTTTGTTTTTTTAATGAGATCAAGTCTGTTGCTCTGGGTAGAGTCCCTGGTGTCGTAGCTCACAGTAACTTCAAACTCCTGGGTTCAAGCAATCCTCTTGCCTCGGCCTCCCGAGTAGCTGGGACTATAGGCACCACCACGACACCAGACTAGTTTTTCTATTTTTAGTAGAGATGGGTCACCTTGCTCAGGTTGGTCTGGAACTCCCTGAGCTCAAGCAAGGATTATAGGTGTGAGCCACCTTGGCTGGCTGCTTTGTGTTTTCTATTTGGATTTGAATGAACATTTGGGGTCAATTGCTTTCAGCCAGAACAACTTCATTTGGTATTTTTCTTTTCTTTTCTTGGCATAAACAACCAGCATTTATTTGCCACAGTTCTGGTAGCTGGAAAGTCCCAGATCAAGATGTTGGCAGATCCGCTGTCTGTGGGTCCTGGTTTACGGGTGTCTTTTCATGGCAGCCTCACATTGTGAAGAGGAAGGAGGGAGGGAGAGAGGTATCTTGTGTCTCCTACTCCTCCCCCCTCCCCCGATTTTTTTTTTTTTTGTAGAGACAGAGTCTCACTTTATCGCCCTCGGTAGAGTGCCGTGGCATCCCACAGCTCACAGCAACCTCCAACTCCTGAGCTTAGGTGATTCTCTTGCCTCAACCTCCTGAGTAGTTGGGACTACAGGCGCCCGCCACAACGCTCGGCTATTTTTCTGTTTTGCAGTACAGCCAAGGCTGGGTTTGAACCCGCCACCTTCGGTATATGGGGCCGGCGCCCTACTCGCCCACAGGCACCGCCCAACGCAGTCTTGTTTGACAAAGCTACTTATGGCAAACACCTACAAGCTTACAATCCCGGCTGTGGTCTCTGAGAGACGGAAGATGCCGGGTTCCCTGGCCAGGGCAGCCCTTCAGGAGCTCCTTGGTAAAGGACTTATCAAGCTGATTTCAGAGCTTGGAGCTCAAGTAATTTACACCAGAAATACCAAGGGTGGAGATCCCCAGCTGCTGGTGAAGATGCATGAACAGGGTCCAACCAACTGTGTATCTGGAAAAATAAAACTTTATGGAACAAAAAAGTGTGCAGTTCAGTAGTTAGGGTGTTAGCCACACGCACCAGAGCTGGTGGGTTTGAACCCAGCCCAGGCCTGCTAAACAAACAAACAAACAAACAGCCGGGCTTTGTGGCCAGGCACCTGTAGTCTCAGCTACTAGGGAGGCTGAAGCAAGAGAATCACTTGAGCCCAAGAATTTGAGGTTACTGTGAGCTGTGAGGCCGCAGCACTCTACCCAGGGCAACCTAGTGAGACCCTGTCTCAAAAAAAAATCTTTGATTTGTAATTGGTTAAGGAAATGAAGCTTTGTCCAAAGCTTGCAATGTTTTGAGATAAGGAAGTCCATTAATCAGAGACAAGCCACTGGGCATATACCACACAGATACCTGGACTCAAGTGAATCTGGTAAGGAAATCGATAACCTGCAGGTGTGGTTTAAGCTTTGTCTTGGATAACTGTAAGCCTGGTAATGAGTTACAAAGGAAATTACCAAGAGGGAAGGGGACATGGAGCCTGTCTGCCATCCTGTCTCCTGACCAACAGCTCAGCTTAAGGGTATTTCTGGGGTCTCCTTGGCTAAGAGGGGATCCACTGATTTGGGGGTGTACTGAAGATTTTACTTTAGTTCACATTATCTTACAGGAAAGTATTTGAAATGACTAATGCACTTCTTTCTTTCTTTTTTGAGACAGAGTCTCTCTCTGTCACCCTGGGTAGAGTGCTGTGGCATCATAGCTCGCAGCAACCTTAAACTCTAGGGCTCAAGAGATTCTCTTGCCTCAGCCTCCTGAGTAGCTGGGACGACAGGTGCCCACCACAACACCTGGGGATTTTCAGAGACGAGGTCTCGCTCTTGCTCAGGCTGGTCTAGAACTCCTGAGCTCAGACTATCCATCCACTTTGGCCTTCCAGAATGCTAGGATTACAGGAGACACCATGCCCGGCCTAAGGGAACCAGTTCTAAAAGACAAAGAAGCTGGTGAATGTAAAGAGAGGAATTTATATTTCTTCTTGAGGTCTGCTGGACTCATTAGTGGTTTATGAAAAGGGAACAGGCCGGCATGGGGCTGCTAGCCAGACCCAAAAAGAGAAAGAAAGCAGGCAGAGAGAGAACGATTTAGTCTTACTGAAAAAAATATGAGTCAATAATTTTTCTATCATCTCACTATATAGACTGACCATCCTTACACATACAGTGTTTTTTTTTTTTTTTTTTGTAGAGACAGAGTCTCACTTTATTGCCCTCGGTACAGTGCAGTGTCTTCACACAGCTCACAGCAATGTGTGGGCTTAGGCAATTCTCTTGCCTCAGCCTCCCAAGTAGCTGGGACTACAGGTGCCCACCACGACGCCCGGCTATTTTTCTGTTTTGTAGTTCAGCCGAGGCCGGGTTTGAACCCACCACCTTCAGTATATGGGGCCAGCGCCCTACACGATGAGCCACAGGTGCTGCCCCAGTGTTTTTTTTTTTTCTGTGTGTGTGTGACCAGTGTATTTCACTTAGCATTATAGTCTTTTTTTTTTTTTATGGTTTTTGGCCAGGGCTGGATTTGAACCCGCCACCTCCAGTATATGGGGCTGGCGCCCTACTCCTTTGAGCCACAGGTGCTGCCCAATAGTCTTACGTTTTTTCCATGTTATAACACGTGTCAGAATTTCCTGCCTTTCTTGAAAGGTCTAAGCAGGGGCGCCCAGAGATGAAGCTACAGTGGAGATGTTCAGGCCAGGTTTATTGAAAGGGGAGGCTGACCAGCTGTTAGAGACCCCTTTTACATGGGGCCATAGGGGGTGGACAAATTTCACAGCTTGCCTGGAAAGTTAGGGTCTTTTGGCACAAACTTCTCAGGGGTGGGCTAATCAGATCCTTTGTGTCTTTGTCTTGGGGGTGTTTGTGTGTGGCTGCATTAGGCACCCCCCAATATTTCTAAGGCTAATACAATGACTAATATTCCATTCTATGTATATGCCACATTTTGTTTATTCATTCATTTGTTCATGAACACTTGGGTTGCTTCCACCTTTTAGCTATTATGAACAAAGCTGCTATGAATATGGGTTGCAAACATCTCTTTGAGATCCTACTTTCAAATCTTTTTGGTATATAACCAAAAGTGGAATTGCAGGGTTGTGTGGTAATTCTGATTTTCATTTTTTGAGAAACCATAATGTTCTGTGCAGTGGCTGCATCTTTTTTTTTTTTTTTTTTTTTGCAGTTTTTGGCCGGGGCTGGGTTTGAACCTGCCACCTCCGGCATATGGGGCTGGTTTCCTACTCCTTTGAGCCACAGGCGCCTAGTGGTTGCACCATTTTACACTCCTACCAAAAGTGTCCCAGTTCCTCCATGTCACCAGCAATAGTTGTTATTTTCAGTGTTATTTTTATTTATTTATTTTTTTTTTTGAGACAGAGCCTCAAGCTGTCAACCTGGATAGAGTGCCGTGGCATCACAGCTCACAGCAACCTCCAATTCCTGGGCTCAAGCAAGTCTCCTGCCTCCGCCTCCCAAGTAGCTGGGACTACAGGCGCCCGCCACAACGCCCAGCCATTTTTTTGGTTGCAGTCATCATTGTT